>VDFB02198221.1:0-116006 GCA_007258455.2 Sequoia sempervirens | reverse complement strand
TAGTAATATTAATTAGTTATATAATATTTTATATATTAGTAATATATATATACATTAAGTAAAATATAGAAATAATATTTAAATATTATACATAATAATATAATAGATTATATATTAAATTATAAACTATATTTTATATTCTCAAGTAGATATATTAAAATAAACTATAAAATATTTATTGCATTTTATAAATCATATATTATAAAGTGTATAAATTTTTTTAAATCATATATAAACCAAATCAGATATCCGTTTTGAAACGGATATCCGATTTGGTTTATATATGATTTTAAAAAAAATTATACACTTTATAATATATAATTTATAAAATGCAATAAAAAACGGATATCCGATTTGAAACGGATATCCGATTTCAAACAGATATCCGATATTTCTAACACATAATTTATTTCCTAGGGATTAGCCTCGGGCTTGCTTTGGTATTTGGCTTGGACATGCCAATCCTAAGAAGTCAACGCAAAAAACGTGTTTGACAACTTACCTTATTTTTCTAGACTTCGTCCATGTGGCTGACGACTTTATTTTTAGCCAAAATTGATGAAACGAAAAGGGTTTGTAGAAGAGACTCTCATCTTTCCACCAATATAAATTATTCATTACTTTGAATTTAATAAATAATTATTATTTATTTTCTTTTAGAATTACGACTAAAGTCCTGATTGATAGGCTGATTGAAAAACATCTATAACTTTCAAATGGTATTATATTTTTGAATCCAAAACATGTGTCACATTCTATGTTTCGCACTATAGGATTAAAAAAAAAATGAGTTATGAGGTTTTAACCAAGTTAAGGTGGTCAGACATACGAGTTTTTATATTTTTTAAAAATTGTAATAAAAATTCATAATTAATTATTTACTTGGAAAAAAATTACAAAAAATATATACACATTCGGACATGAGTCCTCTACTTATATCTAAAATCTCATAAAAAAAATATTATCATTTTATTATGGTTGGTGGTCAGATGACACCTACTTCTTATTTTTTTCCTGAAATTTAAGTAATACTGCATTGAAATTTCAAATTTTCACCAAATAGATTTTGTTTTTAAAAAAATTAACCTAGTAGTTTAGAAACTACATTAAATTTCCCACAGATTCTATTCTTACATATTTTTGAAATAATATAGATAACTTATTCAAATTTTTACGTCAAGTTGCCTAACTCTGATTTTTCTGAATTTTCATTGCCACTTAAGGGCCTGTTTGGCCTACCATGATCCTGCACATGCCCTTCATGTTGATGCATAATATGGGTTTTAAGATTAATGAGGGCTTGAATGAACTTTAATGTGTAACTAATTCACCCCCCCTCTTAGTTGTCTTGTGTGTCTAACAATTGGTATCAGAACTATGGTTCCTTGGAAGAAGCTTAAGGGTATGTGCAGGATCATGATGGGCCAAAAAGTGACGATATGATGGTAATGGTAGGGTATGTGGCTGATGACTTTTTTTTTACCCATAATTGATGAAACGAAAAGGGTTTTTAAAGGATATTCTCATATTTCCACCAATATAAATTATGCTTTACTTTGAATTGAATAAATTATTATTATTCATTTTCTATTTGAATTACGACTAAAGTCTTGATTGATAGGCTGACTCAAAAACATCTATAGCTTTCAAATGGTATCACATTTTTTTAATCTAAAACATGCGTCACATTCTATGCTTCACATACTATAGGATTAAAAAAAAGAGTTAAATTTCATGAAGTTTTGACCAAGTTAAGGTGGTTAGACATACGAGTTTTTATATTTTTTAAAAGTTGTAATAAAAAATTCATAATTAATTATTTACTTGGAAAACAATTACCAAAAAATATGCTTCACATCGGGACATGATTCCTCTACTTATATCTAAAATATTATAAAAAAAATTATCATTGTATTGTGGTTAGGGTGGTCAGATAGACACCTACTTCTTATTTTTTCCCTGAAATTTAAGTGCTACTGCATTGAAATTTCAAATTTTCACCAAATAGATTTAAAAAAAAAACCTAGTATTTTAGAAACTAAATTCAATTTGCTATAGATTCTATTGTTACATATTTTTGAAATAATATAGATAACTTATTCAAATTTTTACGTCAAGTTGCCTAACTCTAATTTTTCTGAATTTTTTACCACTTAAGGGCCTACTTTTTCCACGATGATCCTGCACATACCCTTAACTACTTGAGGTAGATATGATGATGCACAAGAATGGTGTCAAGGTCCCTATGTTCAATGGATCAAATTATGCTTTCAAGAAAGCTAGGATAGAAGCCTTTCTTGTATCATTAGGGTTTGATGTATGGAAGTTAGTTGAAATTGGATACACTATATCTACTACTCCTCTGATAAGTGATGATGAGATAAAGGATTATAGTAATAATAGAAAAGAAATGAATTATATCTTGAGTGGGATTTTTGATTCAGAACTTGTGAAGTTGATAAGCCTCAAGATTTCTAAAGAGATTCAGAAAAATTTGGAGAACATTTATGAAGGAGATGACAAGGTAAGGTGAGAATAGATGTAGAATTTTAAAGCCAAATTCAAAACCCTAAGGATGTTTGAAGATGAAGATAGTGGAGGCTACATGATTAGAATGGATGAAATCATTAATTCCATCAATGGTTTTGGTGTAAAAATAGAGGAAAGAAAAGTTTTGAAAAAGGTATTGAGAACTCTTCCTAAAGATTATAGTGCTAAAGTTTCTACTATTGAGGAAGCTCATAATTTGGTCTATACTCTAGAGATCAAATGTTTGGTGCTTTAACTACTTTTGAATTAAGCAAGTTTGACCAAGGTGCTCCAAAGAAAGAAATTGTGTTTAAATTCAACAAGAAATAAGATGATGAATCTGATTTGGATGATCTTGATGAGGTGGAAGAAAATTTTATAAGGAGACTATAAAATGGAATAGGAAAATACAAAGGTAAGTTACCCTTTAAATGTTTCAATTCTAGAAAGATAGGTCATTATGCTTCCAAATTTCCAATAAAAGTTGGAAATGACAAATATAAATATCATAAAGGTAAATCTATCAAGAAGAGTTACTATGTTAAAGAAGATATTGGTGTATTTGATTATGAGGAATCATACTATTTGGATGATGGAAGTGATGAACGCTTTTTCATGGCTTTAAATTTTTGAACTAATTCTACTGGCCTTTAAAGATGTATGAAGGAAATTACTCTAGAAATAGCTCACATTATTGAAGGAACTATGTTAACTTCTTTTTGTGAAAGAGAGGAGATAAACTACTGTATAATTGGTAGTAGATGCTCATATGATTGGTGATAAGAGTAAGTGTGTTAAGATTGAAAATTATGATGGTGGTCTTGTTAATTTTGGTGATGATACATCTACTAAGATTTGTGGAAAAGGTTCAAAATTAGTTTTTATGGAAAGGATAAGACAAATGATGTACTGTATGTCAAGGCTCCCTAGCATAATCTTCTCAATGTAGGATAAATGTGTAGTAGAATCTATACAATTTGGCATTTTAGGATGATGGTTCTAAAATAAAAAAAAGAAGCTCTAGAACATTGGTTGCAAGTGGACCAAAAATAGAAGGAAATGTCTATCAACTCAAAGGTGGTGGTGTTAAGTTATTTATGTCTCAAATCAATAAATGTTGGCTATGGCATAGAAGAATGGGTTACATAAAAATTTATAGCCTAGTGAAGATTAGCTAGATACTCAAGCTATGAGAGATCTACCAAAGATTACAAATCCTATCAATGAAATTTGCAAGGAGTGGAAATTTGGAAAGAACACAATGAAGAGGTTCAGAACAAAATAATGTTTTATTGCATGACCTCTAGAGTTAGTGTATAAAAACCTATATGGACCTACCAAAACAAGAATCTCCCAAGGTGATAGGCATTTTATATTTTCGATAGATGATTACTCTAGAATGACTTGGCTAATCTTTCTTAAGGAAAAATCATAAGATCTAGATAAGTTCAAGGAATTTAAGTCTATGGTTGAGAAATAAATGGATTTGAAAATAAAATGCTTGAGGTCTGACAAAGGTGGTTACTTCACCTCCAATAATTTTAATGGCTTTTGTGAAGTTCATGGAATAAAGATACACATATTAGCTCCTAGGACTCCTCAATAGAATAGAGTTGTGGAGAGGAAAAATGGGAAAAATCAAGAAGCAACAAGAACCATTATGAAGGAAGAAAATCTACTAGAAGTTTATTGGAAAGAAATAATTCATACTATCTTGTACATTCTTAATAGAGGACAAGCAAGAGTGAATAGTTCAAATACCTCCTATTAACTATAGTATGGAAAACCTCCTACTATGAAATATTTCAGAGTGTTTGGAAGAAAATGTTATATTAGGAGAGATGAAGAGAACTTAGTAATTTTTTATGGAAGATATGATGAAGGAATCTTCATTTGATACTCTACAAAGAGCAAGGCATACCAATTCTATGAAAAAAACTAAAGAATATTGTTGAAAGTGTAAGTGTCAAAGTAGACGAAGAACCACATCAGAGCTTGGTTTTGATAGAAGGATAAGAATCTGATGAGCCCCCTTGCAAAGAAGAAGAAGAAGAAGAGAAAGAGAAAGAGATAACAGTGGAAGAGGAAGAAGCTTTGGAAAAGAATACTAAGACTCCTAAGTATGTGCAAAAGAACCATTCTGAAGATCAAATCATTGGATATAAGAGAAAACTTGTGACAACAAGAAGAATGTTTTCCTTGGTAGAGGAACAAGTAAAATTTTGTTTACTTTTTGAGGTAGTACCTAAAACAATGTTTGAAGCATGCAAGGATGAGAGTTGGATAAAATCTATGGAAGAAGAGATAATGTAGATTGAGAAGAATCAGACATGGGAATTGGTCCCAAGACCAGGAAACAAGAATTTGATAGGAACTAATAATTAGTTGTTCAAGAACAAGTTGAATGATAATGGAGAAGTTATCATAAAAAAATCTTAGCATGTTTTTAAAGGATACTCACAAGTAGAAGGAATATTTTTTGAATACTTTTTCTCTAGTGGCAAGAATGTAAGCTATTAGGATGTTCTTGGCTTTTGCACACATAAAAACTTCAAGGTGTATCAGATGGATGTCAAGTCTTCTTTCTTGAATGGTGACTTAGAAGAAGAGGTATACATTCAATAACTGGAAGGTTTTTAGTTGTTAGAAGATTTTTATATGGCCTATAGGTTCAAGAAAGCATTATATGGATTCAAAAATTTCCTAGAGCTTGGTATGCAAGATTGGATAAGTACTTATTGCATAAGAGATTCAAAAATGGTACCGCTGACATTAACCTTTACTTCAAGGTTGAGAGAGATCAAATCCTAATTATGGTTGTGTATGTCGATGACAATCTTAGTAGGAAATGAAGCAATGTGCAAAATTTTTATAGAAGAGATGCAAAATGATTTTGAAATGTCAATTTTTTTGGGAGATGAATTTCTTCCTTGGGATACAAATAAATCAATCTAATAAAGGTATATTCATCTCACAATCAATGTATGTCAACAAAATTTTAATGAAGTTTGGAATGAAGGACTCTAAACTAGTATGCATTCCCATGGTGACTGGTTGTAAGTTGAGAAAAAAAGATGAACCGCCTAAGAAAAAATAGAGCAAGTATATATAAATTATTAGTGGATTGTATATCTAACTGCTACTAGACCAGATATCATGCATGCAATATGTCTTGTAGCGAAATTTCAAGATCTTAGAGAATCACATGTGGCAGTAGTAAAAAGGATATTTAGGTAAATATTGAAAGGAACTCCACACTTTGGTCTATTGTATTATAGGGATATTGATTTGTCTTTGAGTGCTTATACAAATGTAGATTGGGAAAGTTGTATAGATGACAAAGGAAGTACAAGTGGAGGTGCTTTCTTTCTTGGAACTGGATTGGTTTCTTGGTTGAGTAAGAAGCAATATTTAGTGTCATTATCTATTATAGAGGTAGAATATATTGTAGTAGAATTTTGTTGCACACAGGTGTTGTGGATGAAGTAGACATTTAATGATATCAAAGTATCATATGATGAAACTATTCCTATCTTGTGTGATAATACAAGTGCTATTAAAATTTCAAAAAATCCAGAAATTCATTCAAGGAAAAATAATATCTCTATTTGACATCACTTTCTAAGAGAGAAAGTTGTATAGAATGAAGTGAAGTTGGAGTATGTTCCTACAAAAGATAAAATAGTAGATATTTTCACAAAGGCTCTTCCATAAGATACATTTGAGTGTCTTTGGTATAATCTTGGGATTATTTCCCATCCTTTCAACTAGATGCATAAGTTGGTGCATCTATCGAGGTGAGCTATTCAAGATACATTCTTAGTCCTAGATTGGTGAAGGCTACCTCTCAAGGGGAGTAAGTAGTGGTGTCTTTGGTTGGTGCAGTAAGGGAGAGCATATCTTGTGCCCCTAAGGTGGATGGAATAGTAAAGGATAATAGTGAAGAGAGAGCAGTTTGGAGATAAAGTAAATGGGAAAGAAAGTCGCAGTTGTTTCCTAAAGTGAAGTGCACAGGTGTGGCCCTTTTCCATTGATGTCAAAGGGAGAGAGAGTGTAGTCTGAAAAATTAAGGAGAGAGCGAAGTCAAAAAAATAGGTAGAGATAGTGAAAAATACAAGGAAAGTATTGATTTCAAAGGGGTATGTGCAGGATCATCATGGAAAAAATAGGCCCTTAAGTGGCAAAAAATTCAGAAAAATCAGAGTTAGGCAACTTGATGTAAAAAAATTGAATAGGTTATCTATATTATTTCAAAAATATGTAAGACTAGAATTTGTAGAAAATTTAATGTAGTTTCTAAACTACTAGGTTTGTTTAAAAAACAAAAAAATATATTTGGTGAAAATTTGAAATTTCAATGCAATAGTACTTAAATTTCAGGGAAAAAATAAGAAGTAGGTGTTTGTTTGACCACCCTAACCACAATAAAATGAGAATATTTTTTTATAATATTTTAGATATAATTAGAGGACTCATGCCCGAATGTGATGCATATTTTTTTGTAATTTTTTTTCATGTAAATAATTAATTATGAATTTTTTATTACAATTTTTTAAAAAATATAAAAACTCGTATGTCTGACCACCTTAACTTGGTCAAAACTTCATGAAATTCATTTTTTATTTTTTAATCCTATAGTATGCAAAGCATAGAATGTGATGCATATTTTGGATTCAAAAAATATGATATTGTTTGAAAGATATAGATGTTTTTCAATCATCCTATCAATCATGGCTTTAGTCATAATTTGAATAGAAAATGAATAATAATTACTTATTAAATTCAAAGTAAAGCATAATTTATATCAATGGAAAGCTAAGAATCTCCTTTAAAAACCCTTTTCGTTTCATCAATTTTGGGTAAGAAAATAGTCATCAGCCACATACCCATCATATTGCCACTTTTTGGCCCATCATGATCCTGCACATGCCCAAAGGGGGAGAGAAGATTGAAGTATGAAATGTAAGAATTTCCCTAGTAAGGAGGAGTGTTGCTTGATGTGGGATTGTTTTTGTGAGCTAGTGTTTCCATTTTAGGGTTGCTTTGTTGTTGATGGTTTTTCAAAGCTAGCATTCTGATAAATGAAAATGGGGAGATTGTTGGAGATTGTTGTAGTGTTGTCATTGATGTCAACAAGGAGATTGTTGCACTATGTTTTTTTTTAATTGTTGTCATTGATTGCAACCTATGTCAAACTCTAGTGTGGAGTTGAGTAGGTGTTATAGATATGGATATTTTTAGTGTTGCAGATGGGGAAATTGTTGTAATCTCTAATGTGGTGTTGATGAGTAGGTGTTTGTGATGTTGTTGATACAATTGGTTCACTTGGTTTCTAAGTGCTTTTGAGAAAATTGTATGAAAGAGTGTAGAAAATGGAAGAGATGTTTTATGTGTTGTGCTTCACATTTCTTCATGGTTAAAGATGTGCTTTTGTGGTATGGATGAGATTATTAGAGGTGCTCATAGGTATTATATTTAGAGTTTTAGGTTCTGAATCATGTGGCAATAGAAGATGTGTTTGACAATGTGTTTACTATGACGGAGGTTGTCTGGGAGCAATGGAATTGCTCCTCATTTCTCTACATTGAGGTTTCTTTTCTTGTGGATTTGGAAACATGTTAATATTGTCTATACCTACCTTCCCTTGGAGAATTGTATGTTTAGTTGTTTTGCATGACTAGTTAGTTAGTTTTATGCTTGTGGGAGTGTGGCTTGTTGCACAAGACGATTATGTTCTGAGTTTCAAGTGGTTGCGATAGTGTTGCCAAATATTCTAATGGTGTTGGAATATTATAGGATATTGTGTGGATTTTTTTTTATGTTGCTTCATGTTTCGCAAGATGTTTTTGAACCTAGTGAAGAGTGAATTGATTGTTTTGTAACATTAATATAGGTTTGGTTGACCTAGTGTGTTAGCATTACTTGTGAATGTGCTTTGTGCATTTTGGAAGCGTGGTTTTGTGTGTTGGTGTATATTTGGGTCTTGGCTAACCCTTTGTGTGGTTCTCCTTCACTTCTTTCCACCATGAAAATGTTTGGTGTCGACCTATTTTTTGGTTGCACATTTGAGGTGCATGCATTTCATTATGGCTGACCTAAACAAGATTGTTTGAGGTCATGAAGGATATATAAGAAAGGTTATTATTGGAGATGTCATGTGGTGTTTTGTGAGATGTGAATGTGATTGAGTGGTGATCTGAGTGAAAGCTTAAATTACTAAGGCTACTAGATATAGTGAGCTGAAGGTGTCTACATTTTCAATGAGCTTGAAGTTTCTAGAGGTAGTGAGTTGAAGGTTGTGGATGGTGTATAGTTGTTGTGGTGAATCTTCCTATTGCTCTGAGGTAGTGAACCTCCTTGTAACATTTTTCTTCTATTATCCTCTACTTAGGATAGTGAGTCCTTTGTGTAGTGAGCCCTTGATAGTGTGTCATTCTTCTCTTTTAGGAAGTGAGGCTATTGTATTCAATGTTGTTATTCATCTATATGTGAGTTAATCCTCACCATTATTTTTCCTTGATTAAGGTTTTTCACGTAAATCTGATGTTCTATTGTGTATGATTGTTGATGCGTTGATCTTTCAATTTTCTTACATTCATGTTGATACATAACAAGGATTGCAAGATTAATGAGGGTTTGAATGTTTTAACATAGAACTAATTCACCCCCCCTCTCAATTTTCATGTGTTTCTAATAGCCTCAACACTATTAATCACCTCAATTCATATCAATTTCACCTCCATCAAAATCATCAAGACATCAAAGCTTAGGAGTTTCAAATTGAAAACTAATAGTGTGCACGTCTAGTGCTTCCATAGTTAATCTGATGGATATCTCAATGTGAAAAATAAAAAAATGGAAGCAACACCAATCACAATAAATTTCAAACAATAATCTCACAATCATGTGCAATGATCTACCAAGTGTTGACATCAAATACAACTAATGCCAAAAATACAATCAATAAAACATTCTCACCAAGTGTTGACATCACAAGAATCTACTCAAGTGTTGACATCAAAGACAACCAATGCAACATTCTCGCCAAGTGTTGACATCACAACAATCTCCTCAAGTGTTGACATCAATCACAAATAATTCCCACACTAACAATAGGATGTAGTTAATGGTACCCCATTCCAGTATTAAAGAACTTTTATTAAGTAGAGATATCAATGACAAGAGAGCTAGATAGATTACTAAGGTGATGGAGTATTATGTTGACATCAAGATCACCAATTTAGTAAGAGGCAAGGGGTTGTGTGAACAACTATTATCAACATTCAAGAAACCTTTGGAGGTTGCCCTTGTGTTTTCGGAGCCCCAAGCATCAAATGAAAACACTCAAGGAAATTGGGTGAACGACATGAGTACCTTTTGAAAGAAGGTAGATATCCTCCAGGTCGAAGTAAGACCAAAAGAAGAAATTTCATATTATATTCCATTCCCTATGTCATAGTGCATGCCATAATTTTCATAAAGGATCTCAATGGGGTCCTATTAAGATGCATAGAGGCAGATCAGGTCAGTAGACTGTTGGAAGAATTCCATGATGGATCTTTAGGTGGCTATTTTTCTGTGGGGACTACTGCTACCAAGGTCATGAGGGTCGGTTATTATAATCCAACCCTATTTAATGATGCTCACAAATGGGTAAGTGTGGTGTATAAAAATGTACACCTTTACATTTTCACTCTATGTTTGGGTCCCTTAATTAATTGGACTTAATTAAGCCTCTAATTGACTCAATTATGCATTTGAAATCCTAATTAATCTTGTTTTTCAAAAGGGAAAATTGTATTAAACAATTGCAAAAATTATCTAAATTTCCTTGGAAATTGAGTGTCATGGTTTTAGGTCCTAGGACCCACTCACCCAAGAGAGAATGGGCCCTCCTTAAGTTGAGGATCTCAAATTTTAATATTTTTTTGGTAGCATTTGATGTTTAATTTTTGGGAAATTAGAAAATTACCTATAAATACAAGATCCTTTTATAAATTCTATTAAATGAACACAACAATTGAGAGAGGGGGTGAATCAGTTGTACCAAATTAAAACATCAAAACCCTCAATAGTAATTATATCTGCATACTTTCATTAAACCCTTATTCTATTATAATATTTAAACATGAAAAGAAGATAACAAAAACTGAAACAATCAACACCATACACAAGAGAACACCATATTTATGTGGAAAAACCAAAGAGGGAAAAACCATGGTGAGGTTATCTCACAAAATAAGTAATTACAAAACTAGTACAAGGGCTCACTACCAGAATAGGATGCATTGTCCAAAAGGCTCACAGTCAAGGCTCACTACCACGGAAAGAAAAAGAAGATAGAAGGGAAATTTAACATAGAGAAAACATTCTCAATGCAATAGATAATCCACCACAATAGCTCCAACACCTTCGTAGAATTGTTTAAATGATTGCGGATGCCTTCAACTTATTGTATTCAAAAGTCCAACACTTTGAATTTTGCACTGCTCTGCTCAAACTCGCACTCTAGTCTTCAAAAATTCATATCACTCTCATCTCACACATCTATCCTTTCTTTCTTATCAACCTTAAACATCTCAACTCATACTTATACCATCCTCAACCTTGAAAAATTTCTCCAAGGTTGAAATACATGCTTCAAAATTTGTAATTTCAAATTAGGTCAACACTAAACGTTCTTGTAGTGGATAGGAATGAAAGTGGACCAAAACAACTCTTAGCAAGGGTCCAAATTAAATCTCACATTACATGCTATTCCTTCATCATTATCTTCGAATGTAGTATAAACACCAAGTCAGCTGTCACTCATGAATACACATTGAACTTTGAATTACACGCTTCCTTTGATAAATTTGAAACTTCCAGAAAAAAAAAAAGCTTCACCTGAACATGATCCAAGAACATCCTAGAAACCAAAAAACTCCTTTGCAACAAATATCACCTAAAGATAATAAACATATTGTTTATCCAAACAACACTGCCAGACATTGTAATACTCTATAGCTCAAAAGACCTTCTTCTAATACACCAAACCACAAATCCTCTTGACACAAACAAGAGAACAACACCATCAACTCTCCTTCAGAACTACAAGTTCTTAGAAACACCAACAGAGAAATGCAAAGCAAAAATGTTTCTCCCAGACACCTTTGTACACAACACTACAAAACCAGTTCACACATTGTTGAACACAACTTCCTCTGACCAACGATCCAAAAGAAAAAATTATGGATATAGAAACTCTAAACATCTCTAACAAACATATCTAAATAAAAATGTAGATCTTCACCCTAGAATAAATGCGAAGGAAAACCAAAACACCTATGCAACACTCTATTTCCTTATTTTATCAATTTTCTCAGTATTCTCGACATTTGAACCATAAATAGAAGCTTATCAAAGCAACACCAGAGGTTAACAATATAACATTAACTGATGACAACATAATACAACTAATCAAATAAAAAATCTCTTCTCAACCACTATACTAGTATCATCAATGACAACAAAAGCTTGTTGACATCAATGAAAACACCATCATACTTGCAACAATCTCCCCCTTTTTCATTGATGGTAACACAAGATCTAAAAACCCATCAAAGACACGATAGCTCTGAACATACTTATTTCCTTTTCTCTTTTCTTCCCCTTTCACAATTATCTCATGACCTCTCTTTTTCATATGAATTATTTCTCTCCCCCTTTGACATCAATGGAAAAGGATAAGGTATTTTGTATTGTTCTCCCCCTTTGACATAGAACCAAGATACTTGCAAGTGCTCTAAATAATCCCCCTTAGGAGTACACACCAATCAATTTAACAACCTCTACATTAGGAAAACATAAAATTCATACTACAACAATTTTAATACCTACTCCCCTTGAGAGGTAGCCACCAACATTCGTAAAGACAAAGAATGATTCCATAGATCCACTTATCCTGAAGATACTCAAAAGTATCCTTAGGAAGAGCCTTAGTGAATATGTTAGAAATATAATCCTCTGTAGACACATATTCAAGCTTCATCTCATTCTCCACAACTTTCTCTCTCAAAAACTGATACCTAATTGATATATACTTTGTCTTTGAATGCATCACTAGATTCTTTGAAATGTTAATTGTACTTGTGCTATCACAAAATTTAGAAATAGGCTCATCATACACTACTTTGATATCCTTCAATGTTTGTCTCATCCACAATACTTGTGTGTAGCAAGATGTTGTTACAATATACTCAGCCTCTGCAGTAGATAAAGAAACAAAATCTTTTTTTTTGCTTAGCCATGCCACCAATCTATATCCAAGAAAGAATGCACCACCACTTGTACTTTTCCTATCATCAACACATCCAGTCTAATCTACATCTATGTATACACTTAATGTGAAATCAACATCCTTAGGATACCATAAGCTATAACCCAAAGTTTCTTTTAAATATATGAATATCCTCTTTAATGCAGAAATGTGGGACTCTTTAAGATCTTCTTGAAATCTAGCCACAAGACAAACTACATGCATGATATCCGATCTAGTAGTAGTTAGATATAGCAGCCCACCAACCATAGATCTACACTTGCTCTGATTAGCCTTAGGGGATTCATCATCCTTGCTCAATTTGCAACAAGTAACCATAGGAGCACATACCAGTTTACAGTCATCCATTCCAAACTTCTTCAACATCACTTTAAGATATTTTAGTTGTGAAATGAATATGCCTTTATCTATTTAAATTGATTTGTAGCCCAAGGGAAAAATTCATCTCCCCAAACATAGACATCTCAAACTCTTTCTGCATCTAGATTCTATAAATTTCTTACACATATTTTCATTTCCTCCAAAGATAATGTCATCCACATACACAACCACTATCAAGATTATATCTTCATCAACTTTAAAGTAAATATTACTATTGGCGGTACCCTTGTTGAATCCTTGATGTATCAAATATCTATCCAATCTTGCATACTAATCTCTGGGAGGTTGCTTTAATCCATACAATGGCTCTTTCAATATACAAACCATGTCTAGTTTATTTGAAAATTGGAATCCTTCTAGTTGTTTCATGTAAAATTCTTCCTCTAATTCTCCATTCAGAAAAGTAGACTTCACATCCATTTGATAAACTTTAAAGTCTTTATATGCAGCAAATGCCAAAAACATTTTGATTTCTTCCATTCTAGCCAACAGAGCAAATATTTCTTCAAATTCTATTCCTTATACTTGTGAGTAACCATTACACACAAGCCTTGCTTATTTCTTACCACTTCTCCATTCTCATTTAGCTTGTTTCTAAATACCCACTTAGTTCAAATTATGTTCTTATTTTCAGGACTAGGAACCAATTCCCATATGATTTTTCTCAACTTGTTCTAACTCTTCTTCCATTTCCTTCATCCAATATTCATCTTTGCATGCCTCACTCACTATTTTTGGTTTAGTTTTGGAAAGTAAACACAAATTTACCTCAGCTTCATTAGCTCTTCTCCTTGTCAATACACCTTTCCTTTTTCCTACAATAATTTTTTCTTCAGAATGATTTCTTTGCACATACTTCCAGGGGGTCTTAGGGGTCTTTTATAGAGCTTCTTCCTCTTCATTCCACATTTATTTTTCCTTAGCTTTTTCTTCTTCTTCTTCTCTGCAAACAAGTTCATCTGAAACATATCCATCTACACTAATTGAATTCTACAAATCTTCATCAACCTTGGCATTTGCACTCTCAACAATCTTTCTTAGACTTTGGTTGTAACGTCTATAAGCTTTGTTTTTAGTAGAATAAAAAAGGAAGATACCTTCACTAGATCTTGCATCAAATTTTCCCAAGCTTTCTTCATCTCTTCTGATGTAGCATTTTCTTCCAAATACTCTAAAGTACTTGACAACAGGAATCCTTCCATACCACAACACATAGGGAGTCTTTGTGATGTTAGCTTTAGCTTGAACTCTATTGAGTATGTAAAAAACAATATGAATCACTTCTCTCCAATAGATTTCTAGTGGTTTAGCTTCTTTCATCATAGTTTTTCTAGCTTCTTGAAAAATTCTATTGTTCCTTTCAACAACTCCATTTTGCTAAGAGGTTCTAGGGGTAGACAAGTGCCTCTTTATTCCATGAACTTCACAAAATATATTAAACTCATTGGAGGTGAATTATCCACTTCTGTTAGACCTCAAACATTTGATTTTCAAATCTATTTCATTCTCAACCATAGCTTTAAATGCTTTAAATCTATCTAATTCATCATATTTCTCTTTAAGAAAAGTAACCCATGTCATTCTAGAGTAATCATTAATCAAAAGCATGAAATACCTATCAGCTTGACAACTTCTCACTCTTGTACGACCAAAAATATTTGTATGTATTATTCTAGTAGTCCAATAGCGAGTTTCTCTTTTCCTTTGAAACTACTCCTTTTTTGTTTTATGAATTGACCATCTCTACAAACATCATTTATATGATTTTTAATTCTTGGTAGGTCTCTTACTACTTGAACTGAATTGATTCTAACAATATTTTCAAAATTCATGTGACACATCCTTCAATGCCATAACCAATTGTAATTAATCTAAGTCATAAAGCAATGACCATTAGCACCCTTGAGCTGATAGATATTTCCATTTGTCCTCTTACCAGTAGCAATCATAGTTCTAGATCCTTTTCTAATATCACATTATTCATCCTTAAACACAAGATTATACCCTTTGCTACACATTTTTCCAACACTCAAAAGATTATTCATTAAGCCTTTAACATAGTAAACATCTTCAATATTATGCTTCCCATCAAAATTGATTGAACCTATTCCACAAATCTTAGCTCTTGAATCATCCCCAAATTTAACTAGTCCTCCATCATACTTTTCAAGTTTAACAAACTTAATTTTGTCTCCAGTCATGTAATTAGAGTAGCTACTATCAACAACCCAATAGTTCTTATCATGTCTAGCATGAAAACTAGATACCAAAGCACCTTCAATCTTATCCTTCTTTTCTGGAACACTTTCCTTCACACAACTTTCAAAGTTAGTAGAAGTAGATTCATCTTTTATAGCTAGGAACAAGCATTCATCATCATCTCGATAATCAGATTCATCATAAAATATACCAGCATCTTCTCTAACATAGTAACTTCTCTTAATCATATTTCCTTTCTTCTCCTTATTTTTATTGTTCGCAACTCTATTTGGACATATTGAAGAAAAGTGGCCTATATTTTCACAACTATAACATTTGAAAGGTAGTTTACCTTTGTACTTACTGATGCCCCTTTTCATCCTTCTTACAATGTTAGCTTCCACATCATCAAGATCATTTCCATCTGAATATTCAACCTTTTTTGATTTTCTAGCCTTGAAAGTAGTATCCACTTTTATGCCATTTTTTCAACCATGTTTTCTCATTTCAAATGAAGTTAGTGTACCCAAAAACTAATATCTAGAGTAAGTATTAAAATTTGCAACTTCCTTAATAGTATATACCTTTTCATTATAATAATCAAGAAGATATATGAGAACCTTCTTTACCACTCTAGGTTCTTTGACTTGCGCACCAAGACCTCTCATTGAACTTACCATCACATCAATGCTCTACATATAACTTGTAATTGTTTCATCTTCAAATATACGTAGGGTCTCAAATTGTACCTTCAAATTCTACAACTTTTCTTGTTTAACCTTATCATCTCCTTCATAAATTCTTTCTAGCTTATCCCAAACTTCTTCAGTGGTTTTAAGATTCATAACTTTTACTAATTCAAAATTTGAAAGACTATTCACAAGAATAAATCTTCCCTTACCATTTATTTCATGTACCTTGATCTCATCACTTGTGATCAAACCATTCATATGTGCAACATGTTGAGTCTTTATTACCTTTTCAATCTCATATCCAATAGATTCCAGATATCCTTCCATATTTTTCTTACAAAATGCATAATTTATGCCATCAAACTTAGGGATCTCTATCTTTTTTTCCATCCTAGATCTACCTCAAACGGTTAAGATTTTCTCCAAGGAACCTTACTCTGATACCAATTGTTAAATGAACAAGAAAAGTGAGAGGGGGATGAATCGATTACACCAAATTAAAACTTCAAAACCTTCAACAGTAATCAAATCTATGTGCATTCATTAAACCCTTAATCTATTGTAATATTTAAACATGAAAAGAGGATAAAAAAAATTGAAACAACCAACACCATACACAAGAGAACACCATATTTATGTGGAAATGCCAATGAGGGAAAAAACATAGTGAGGATTATCTCACAGTATAAGTAATTGCAAAACTGGTACAAGGGCTCACTACTAGAATGGGACACACTATCCAAAAAGGCTCATAGTCAGGGCTCCCTACCACAAAAAGAAAATTAAGATAAAAGAGAAATGCCACATAGAGAACAACTTCTCAATGCAACAGAGAATCTACCACAATAGATCCAACACCTTCACAATCTTGTTTGAATGATCGTGGACACCTTCAACTCATTGCATTCAAAAGTCCAACACTCCAACATTCACACTACTCTACTCAATCTCATACTCTACTCTTTAGAAATTCACACCACTTGCATCACACACACATATATCCTTTCTTTCTTATCAACTTTCAACATTTCAACTCATACTTGTACCATTCTCAAACTTGAAAACTTTCTCCAAGGTCGGAAATACATGCTTCACACTTTACAATTTCAAATTAGGTCGGCACCAAACATTCTTACAATGGATAGAAACAAAATTGGGCCAAAAAAAACTTAGCTGGGACCCAAATTAAATCTCACACCCCACACTATTCCTTCATTAATACTTAAACATATTTGAATGTAGTGTAAACACCAGGCCAGTCGCTACCCATGAAAAGACATTGAAATTTGAATTACACGCTTCCTTTGGTCAATCTGAAACTTCCAAACAACAAAATTCACCTGAATGTGATCCAAGAACATCCTGGAAGCAAAAAGAAATCTTCACAACAAATATCACCTGAAGATTATGAACATATTGTTTATCTAGATAACACTGCCATACACTACATGACTCTGTAACTTAGAAGACCTTCTTTTGATACACATAACCATGAATCCTCTTGAAATAAACAAGAGAAAAAAACCATCAACTATTCTTTAGAACCACAAGTTCTGGAAAACTGTGGTGGAGAAATGTGGAGAAAATACATTTCTCCCAGACACCTCTATACACAACACTGCAAAACTAGTTCACACACTGGTGAACACAAATTCCTCTGACCAATAATCCAGAAGCCAAAATTATTTATATAGAAACTCTGAACATCTCTAACCAACATATCTAAACCAAAAAATAGATCTTCAACCCAGAAGAAATGCAAAGAAAAACCATAACACTGCAACACCCTGTTTTCATATTTTCTCTTTTTTATCAGTATCATCAACATATAAACAATAAATAGAAGATTATCAAAGCAACACTAGAGGTTAACATCAACAACTTAAATGATGACAACATAATGCAACTTATCAAAGAAATAATCTCTTCTCAACCACTATACTAATATCATCAATGACAACACAGAATTGTTGACATCAATGATGACACCATCATACTTCCAACAAATTAAATGCCAACAAACTAGAGGTGAACTTTCACAAGAGAAAAAATTATTGTCAAAAGTGTTCAATAACATATTATGGGTCTCCTACAATAACATTCAAGATCTCAAGCATCATGTCAAAGTTATTTGCATATATGCATGTTTTTGGAGCTAACATTGTGATGTAGGTTTCAAGCATTCAAGTCAAAATTCAAGAATTAAGATCAACATCCAATCAAGCAATTTCATGCAAGATCAAGACCTTGGAGAGATGTGTTAGAATTCATTTATCTAATGATTTTCATTCAATGGTTTGGTGAGTTGCAACATAGCTAGTGCTCATTCATCATTCCTTCCATTCATGTTTCATTTCATTTTTCAGGTTTAATTACCAAAATGGGGTTTGACCAAGGTAAACCACCCATTCGCCAAAAACAAACATTTTTTCCCTCTCTTTGTGTTTGTAGATTTGTAAGTGAAGAAGGATTGAAGATTGGTCAAAAGTGAAATTTCACAAAGTTGTCAAAGTTGTCATCAAAGTTGTCAAGATATAGAAACTCACCTGTAGAATTTATTTTTGACTTTCCAATTGTGAGATCCAGAGGAATCGGGAGTGCAAAATTAGGAGCAGAGGACTGGGAAAATAGATTTTTGATCCATGTAGTAGAACCCATTCACCCTATGGAAAATTTGTCCGAGGAGGACACTCAGCAACAACTTTTGGTGACTGGTACACATCAACTTTCCCTTCTTAGATCTACCAAAAATTTGTTGATTTTGTTTCTATTATGCTTTAAATTGATGATTCAAGTTTTATATTGTATATTTGGATTTATTTGGCATTTTTTCATTTATCTCCCAAAAGTGCATTTTAGTCATATTTACCCCATCTTTGCATAAGGGAAACATCAAGATCTCCATTAAGGTTGACTCACTTAATGGTTGAAAGTCAATATTACCTTTAGGGGTATCTTTTTCCTAATGAAATAAGATAGGTGCATCATCCCATATTTATCCCAACCCCCATTTTCTAACATATAATTTTGGTGATCCTGACATTGTACATTTTAATTTCTAAAATTGGAGTCCATTCAAACCCTGGATCTAGGATTTGCATTAGTTTGCATTGCATTACATTAGTTTGCATTCCATTTAGGGTTGTCAAAATTGCATTAGTTTGCATCTCATTTAGGGTTTTAAATTTCCATTTTGGATTGTTAAAAATCTTAAAAATCAAAAAAATTGCACACATGATCATTGATTTTGCATAGTACTTGCATACTAGTGTATTTAGTCATTCATATCAACAAATTTGGTCAAAATTGCATTTAAAAGAGTGTCACTTTGTTCATCATTTTTCACTATTTACATTTGCATTAGGACAGCTATATCAAGAATTTTTTTTCATTGAAACCACAGTTTGCAACCTAAATCTAGGAATTCAAACTTTCATTTTTTAGATCCCTGACCTGGGACTCATTCACCCTAGGGAAAATTAGTCCCTGTATAGGTTGATGTAGGGGCATCCTTTGATGCACTTTTTCATTTTGTGAAACTTTGAATTTTGGGTTGTTTGGACTTTTTTTGGGTCAATAAAGTCAATTTGGACCATTCTAGGCCATTTGGGATCCTTTTGGGTCATTTTGGTGATTAGGAGCAAAAATTTGTAAAAGTTGCAAAAGTTGTCGTGTCAAAGTTGTCAAAAAGTTACATTTTTGGTTTGGGAAGTTAGGAATCAATTTTGAATGATGGGAATGAATGAAATGGAATAAATATGACATGTACAAACAAGCAAAAAGGTTGGAGAAGATTGGAGAATGTTTTGGAATGAAAATACTTTAATTTTGCATGTTTTCCTTTGCATTTTCTATGTGTAACAAATTGTCAATTGGATTGTATAGACTTGTGTTGTATAGTACGGCCCTACAAGTTATTGAAAATTTTGGAGAATATTTTTATATTTCTAATGCTTTTGGTTTGAGTGAATTTCATCATGTTTTGCAAAAGTTATGATCAAATTAGTGATTGCTATGTACAAATTTTTACTATGTAATAGAAAGAAACTTGTTTGGTACGGTTTTGTATGACTTTATATGGTCAAGGGTAGGAATTTTGATGTTGAAGCTATCAAATATAGAACTTTTTTTTTTGTTTGGATTCGTTTCATTAAGTTTTGTGAAATTTATTGCATTTTTGGTGACGACAACCCTCTATGCTAACTAGGGTTTCCAAAAACACAAAAAATTCATATCTTTTTTTTCCACTATTAAAAAGTCATGAAAATTTGTAGAAATTTTTGTTTTAAGGATATCTAAAAACCATTTTAGGTTGAATCCTTCAAAATTTTGCATGTGTGAGGAATCAATGACAATGTGCTCTCATTTGTATGTAAATAGTCTTAAAACCCTAGTGACTTGAGGGTTTGATAAAAGAAATGCATTCCCTGCTTGTGAATGGATGGAAAATCATTGAAGATATTTTTAGAAGGTTTCTAGATCCAAAAATTACAAGTTTTCATGTTGTCCTCTTTGTTGAGTGCCACAGGCTATAGGAGCAAGTTGTATAAGGTGAGTAGGAATGCACATTTGCACCATTTGTATTGGACCATTGTTTGGAATGTGTAATTTTTTTTGTGAGTGAGCCTTTCTCTGCATCACAAGTATTGTTTCTAATTTTTTGGAATTATTTTATCTCTATTTCCTTCATTTTGTGTTGTTAAATTTGTGTTTCAGTTTCAAAAATTAGAAAATTCTATTATTGTTTGCATTGTTTGAAATAAAAAATAGCATTAAAAGGAATCACTTTCAGGTTTTTTCATAGCATAATTAGTAAATTATCTTGTTTCAAATCTAAAAATTTCAAAATCATTTTACATACTTGCATTTTAATTCATATTTTTAGGTGTTTGTTGTATTTGTTTAGTGCCTATTCTCCATTTTGGGTTTCTCCATTTTGGGTGCACCTTGGTGAAAATTGTATGAGCTTCACAACCTAGTGTTCTATTACCAATACTTTAGTGAGACATAGTTTGGTAATCATGTCATCCCACACTACTACATCCACCATGGATTTTGAGTTTTCCAACTCTTTCACTCATAGTGTTGATACTAGTTAACCCATTATGGACCATAGTTTCGATACCACATTTACCCTACCTACAACCAATGTGACTAATGTTGACACAATGGTTGCTAATGTCCCTCAATAAAACCTAAAACAAATGGATAAGGCCTTTGAAAAATTGAAAAAAATTGTGAGTTTAAATACATTGTTGGTACTACAGTTCTTGTCATAGATAACACAAGGAAAATGCTTGATAATGAAAAGGAATATAAATTTTGAGTGGCCTAGCTTACATCATTAATCATCACATGAAAAATAATGAGGATGATTCTATAAGTATTATGGTCAATTTCATTGATTATCAACCTTGTAAGGGACAAAACAAAATACCCCTTGACATTACTTTCTCACAAAATGATATAGTTAGACATGCACCCGATGATCCTCTTCACATTTCTAGAAGAATCAATGACAAGCATACTAATGGGATATTAATTGATCCCATATATGCAGAGAATGTGATCACCGAGTAATTCTTATTTGTGCATGAATTTTATCAAGATTCTTATGAACAACCAAAATCATGGATTGAAAAACATAATGGTTTTTCTTTTCCTATGATAGGTTCAATCACTCTTCCTTTAAAATTTGGACTGAAATAATTGAATGTCTCAATCTCTATCATCTCGTCATTAGAACAATTTCATGTGAAGCATGGTTATCCATGGCTACTCTCCATGGATGTCATCTTGCCAATAGTGCATAAATGCTTAAAGTTTCCATTTGGCAATAATATATTTACTGTGCATCATAGTGGCTTTAATCACGTGTCTTCCCATGGAAATTTCTCATTGGATTTCTTTTGGCCCCAACCTATGGAACATCTTAATCCTCAAGAGGAAATCTTTTTCAAATCTTATCAAAAGTTCAAGGAAAAGTGCATGGTAAAATTATCCCTTAACAACATGCCTCAACCAATGATTGAGCCTCCTATCATTAATGAAACCATGATTGAAACAAAAGCCCTTACAAGTAACACTGACCAATCCATAACAAATCCTTCACCTATTTCCTATAAAATACCAAGAGATAACTATACCATTCCCATTGTGCCTCCTAAGATTAAGAAAGTTTAAAAATAAAAGGGAAAGTGGTTGAACAACCTTCCATGGTTCATTTCATTCCCCGTTGCAAGAAGAAAATAAACTAATGGTTGATAAAATTGCTCCTACACAATCACAACTTTAAAATCATGCAAGAAGAAAAATAAATTCTAAAGAGCATAGGTCTACACATTGTGTTATTTATAGTAAGCTAAAAGAAGAGAATAAAATAGAAAATCATGCTTAAAATTTAACTCAAACATAGCATGATGATTCTCCACCTTCACCACAACAACAAACACAAGAAACTTCAATGGACATTATCATTAGGCCTCTTGTTATAATTAACTTGGATGATGATGATGATATTTCTAAGATTGATGAGGCAATTCATAATGAGCTAAATTTATTGTTTTCCTCTTCCATGAGCTTAGATGATAACAACCATGATGATCCTCCTATAAATAATGACCAACCATGTGTTGAGCTTGGTGAGGCTCCTAGTACAACACTTTTCATTATCCATTTGGCTAGTTATCCACCTTCGGTATATGATGAACAATGTTTGGATGCAAATAACCTACTATAGGTTGACTCACATGTGCCATACTAGTATTTTTTTTATTTTCTTTCCATGTTCTTTATGATTGTATGTGTGTAATGTGATCACCCATATAGTGTTGTTTGGCATGTATTTATATGTTTGTGAGCCTACTTTGGATGACTCTTGTCACTCTATTGGTGTAAGGATAAAAAGGATGTGGATCTGTCATGAAATTCTTCTATTTGTACCTACATTCTTCTTTCTATATGTCATAAACCTTTATCTTGTGTCTTGTGTTTTCCTTTTGGGGATGATGCAAGGCATTGAGACACTTAGGTCTCTTACATGTCGACCCAAAATATTTTCCTTTGTATTCTCTCTCTATGTGTCATTCTTCCTTTCTGCTCATTGTTCCATGAGTCATTTGGGAAATGATGATGATTCTGAACTTGATTATATCACTGTAGCAAAGACATAATGTTGACCCCAAATCCATGGATCCCTTATGTGTTATCTTAGGATTGCATATGGGGGAAACCCTCCTTTCATGATGTAACTCTATCTCAAAAACATATGTTTGACATAGGGCTTTCTGAATAAAGATCTCATGTATTAGCATTTATTATATTCTACTTTAAAGTAATTTCTCGCAACATGGTGTTTAGAAATTTATTTAAAGTGGGGGAATATGTGTCCCCACTCATTTTTTGCTTGAAAGCGTGGTCTTCTTACTTCACATGATGTTTCTTCTTGGTGGTGACATTTGGTTTTATGTTCCTCAAGAGCGTGACCTTCCTTGGCATATGAAATTACTCTCAGTGGTAGTCATATGGCTTACATTCCCTAAGTTGTGAATATTTTATCCTCAACTAGTCCTTTATTGATGACGTCAAGAACAATGTTTCCTAATGTGATACCTTTCATGAACTAATAAAAACCCCTTTGAATATCCTATCCTATTGCATTTAAATATTTTTCATTGCCACCAAGCATAACACAACTTGCTTGCTAGTGGAGCCTTTTATTTCTCATGAGTGTCTAGCATAATACAACTTGCTAGCCTTGTGACCTTTTTGTGTGTCACCTTATCAAAGTTATCAAGAGGTATAAATTTTGGTATGGTTGACATATGGGATCTTGTAGACCTGGCATGAATTTCCCATTATCCACCTTTTTCAGGCTCGCCTAGTAGACAACAAATTTCACTAGCCTGTGTGAGTATATTTTGTTTGCATAGTGGACAATGGGTTTCCACTTTTGAACAATTTTTGACAAATAGCTAAGGAATGATCCATACCTATTGGATAAAAATTTTAGGCTTTATACATCCACCCCTTCCTCTTTGCAACAATTTTGGTATTATATGTTTGTGTATCTTGTCTTGCTAATGTATACCATTTGTATATGTGTGTTCCTTTGCACTTGTTTTGGTTTTCCATGGGATCTTGATCCTAGGGTCTTGTGCAACCTCCTTGATCTTTTACATCATATCTCATAAATATTTGTACACTTGGACCCCTCTTGATGCTTATTTGTCTACTTTGGTGTGAGTTTGAGTGTAGGGCTCATCCTCTCACTAAAGTGAGGGCTAAATATAGTGCAAAAATATATACACCTTTACAATTTCACTCTATGTTTGGGTTCCTTAATTAATTGGACTTAATTAAGCCTCTAATTGACCCAATTATGCACTCAAAATCCTAATTATCACATTTTTTAAAAGGGAAACTTGTATTAAACAATTGCAAACATTAATTAGATTGCCTTGGAAATTGAGTGTCTTGGAATTAGGTCCTCCTTAAGTTGAGGATCTCAAATTTTAATATGTTTTTGGTATAATTTTTATAGTTCAAATTCAATTTGCAATTGTCGGCCTTTGATGTTTAATATTCAGGAAATTAGAAAATTACCTATAAATACAAGGTCTTTTTATCAATTCAAAGCTAAAAAACTAGAGGTGAACTTTCACAAGAAAAAAAAATATATTCAAAAGTATTCAAGAGTAGATTTATTACTCTTCTATAGTAGCATTCAAGACCTCAAGCATCATGTCAAAGTTATTCGCATCTATCCATGTTTTTGGAGCTAACATTGTGATGTATGTTTCAAGCATTCAAGTCAAAATTTAAGCATCAAAATCAATATCCAATCAAGCCATTTCATGCAAGATCAAGACCTTGGAGAGCTGTGTTAGAATTCAATCCTCTAAGGATTTTCATTCAAGGGTTTGATGAGTTGCAACATAGCTAGTCTCCATTCATCATTCCTTCCATTCATGTTTCATTTCATTTCATGGTTTAAATACCAAAATAGGGTTTGACCAAGGAAAACCCCCCATTCACCAAAAATAAACAATTTTTCCCTCTCTTTTTGTTTTGAAATTTGTAGGTGAATAAGGATTGAAGATTGATCAAAATTTCATTTTTGTAAAGTCAAATTTGTCATCAAAGATGTCAAGACACAAAAACTTACTTGCATAATTTATTTCCAACTTTCTGACTGTGAGATCTAGATGAATCAGGAGTGTAGAATCAAGAGTAGAGGACTGTGAAAATGGATTTTTGATTCCTATAATAGGACCCATTCACCCTAAGGTGAATCTATCCTAGGAGGACACTTAGCAACAATTTTTGGTGATTGGTACACAAACTTTTCCTTCTTAGATCTAACAAAAATTTGTTGATTTTGTTTCTATTATGCTTTAAATTGATGATTCAAGTTTCATATTGCATAATTGCATTCATTTGGTATTTTTCATTTATCTCCCTATATAGGATTGAATTTGCACCCCATGTATAAATTCCCCTTTTGCCTCTTTCCACTTTAGAAAACCAAGTTCATAGGCTTAATTCCACCTAAGCCCGTTGCTTGCATCCCACTTGTTGATGGTTTTTTTATACACGTCTCAACACAGGTAGTGCATAGGTGCACTACCTCTCTTGAAAGACAATCTTCCACAATCAAATTGCAGAACACTATCCCAAGGTCTCTCAGCTGTCAGGTCTTGACAGTGCTTGGAATATCTTAGTTGTTTGATGTGATTTGCTAGAATTACAAGGCGGTTTACACAGGAATTACAAAGCATGAAGTTGGATCTTGAAATGGAGTTCCTAGGATGAGAGATTTATTATGCATTATTTGTAGGTTCAAACAGTAGTCTTGGACTCCATTTTGTCATTGGATTTGGCTTTAAAATGTGCAATGAACCTTAGTATAGGTCAATCATTAAAAAAAAAGGAAAAGGGGCAAGGAAGAGGGAGAGTTCATAAATATACAACTAACTATGAACAATGACAATGGAGTTCCTGCAATGGACAGCTTCTCAAAAAAATCTTCCACTTAACCAAAGGTCTCACAGTATCATGGAACTTGTGCTATCTTCTAAGGTCTGCAAATGTTTCATCTGTCATTCACCATATGCATGCATGAACAAAGATGAAAAGTTTTGGGGCAGCTTCAAGTTCAAGTCTAGGCTAACTTTACACAGCTATCTACCATTAGCAAACAACAAAAAGTATGGACTGAGAAGTCATCAACACAACAAGAATTTGCATGATCACAGAACAATATTCCTAAAATCTACCCAAGTAAGATAACAGCTAACTAGAACAACAATGAAACCTAAGTTAAACATCTAACTATAGAGATTGAATCAAGAAACATGTGAGAAACTCAGAGAATACACCAAGTCAATGTCTTTTCTTTATAAATTTCAGTAGTATGCCTTTACAACAACTCAACTGTCTTTACAAATGAGAGGAGAGCCCTATTTATAGTTTTCCAAAAGTCAAATGAATGGCCAAGATCAATTCTTATTGTGTGGCCATGATTCATTACAAAATAGGTTTTCACCTACCCCCAATATATCACAATTTAAAATTACAATTTGTCATTATCCCTATTTTGTCACCTAGTGACAACACTATAGCTCTTTTGTCATTTAGCAGATTGTTGTTTTCACTGTAGCTACTCTTCAGAGAGTTCTTTATCTTTGGTGGGGCTATCCTCCTGTCTCTTAGAAGCTGTGTATTCAATGAACTTGAGGATGACCGCCTGGAGCTTTTCTATTTCAGTGATTTCATATCGCAACACCTGGTAGCTCCACTCTTTCGTGTTATCTTCCATCTTTTTCCAATCCTCATCATACTTTGCACCTTGGTCCCGGAGTAGCTTTGATTGATTAAAGGCACGGGCAGAAAAAATCATAAATTCCATCGTGATTTCTTTTGACATCTCATCCTCCATCTTTTTCTAGAAGTAGGGCCTTATCTTCTCTGGATGCATTTGCACTGTGGGCACATCATACTCCATCATCAGCTTGAGGTAATGAGCACACTCTACCCTTATTTATTTTATCCATTCCATATCAGGATCTACCTTGCTTATGATTTGTTCCAATATTTCTCTTTGGTTATCAAAGTCCCATCGCCATACATCCATTAGCCAGTGATCGTCTTTCTCAAATGAAAGCTCCTTTTCCTTCATGGCTTCTGGCATCTGAAGGATAGCCTCAATCCTTGGAAAGGTGGAGTCATATACTGCAGGGAAGTCGGTGCAGAGCTTCCTTGTGCTTTCCAAAGATTGTTGCAGGTCCAAGAACTTGTTGGTTGTTCGTACAGCTCGACTAATTCCTATGTTTCCAATGTCCAAGACCAGTCAGAACTAGCATTCTGTGGTCTTTTCCAAGTTCTTCCTTCTCTCCATCTTGTTGATTTTCTCTTTGCATAGAAGCTAGGGTGGGGCCGTGGATGTAGTGGGCAGGTCATCCACTGAAGTCCATTGTTGTATATATTCTGTCAGTGCTGCCACCTGTGCCTTGAGTTCATCCTTAGAAATCTTATCCTACTTTATTAGATGTACCACTGTGGCCACTAACTCCTCAAGGTGCCCTACCTTTTGTTCTCTAGTGGAAGTCCCTAGATCCATGGTGGAAATATTGTAAGTTACCCCCTCTTGACCTACTACGGGCGTGGCTATCTGTACAGTTTGAGACCCAGAGGCATCCATTGTTACTTTGCATCTAACCCTTGGTTCCTTCTTCTTCTTTGTTGTAATTTGAGCCCGAGCGAGGATAGCCCCTAGTTTTGCTCGTGGGTCCCTCAACATAGGAGCTCTTCTCTCAAGTTGCTCCTCCAACCATTCTGGCAAGGTAGACTTGCCCTTTGGTGATCCACAATCACCTTCACTCTTCTCAGTCAAGGTCAAGGTTTCTGCTCTCTTTTCTTCTAGGGGCTTTCCTTTCTGCTTGGCGGCATCTCCATCTTCCTCGTCCGAATCTTGGACGAACACGAGGCGTTTGATAGGAAGTACAGAGGACAGTTGTCATGCAGGGCTCTCTTTTCCTACTATGTCTTCTTCTTTCTTTTCCTTAGCATGTTATATCTTGTGCACATGTTCTACTGATTGCACAACCTCGAGGCTATCAAGAATCTGGGCACCACCCTCAATTTTGTCTTCTGGTTGCTGCTTTTCTTCTTCAAGGGGTGGCCTTTCTTCCTCTGATTTTGTGTCCTTTGGGTGCATGGCCAACTCTTCTTCAATGTCATCATTAGAGGCCCACACTATGGCCCCACCACCGGGGCTACCCTCCTCATCCCCACTCTCAAAAGAGCTTGTTTCTTCTTCCTCATAAGCCACCTTGTCAATGGTTCGGTGTTAATACTCTGGATGCCCGTGATATTCATTGGCATCCTCCTCAAAGGACCTTGAGGCTTCCTGCTCTCGTTCCTCCCACTCCTTGGAGATTAGCATGGTGACTTCCATAGCTGGTGGCCTTGTCGGTAGTTGTGAAGGTTGCGTAGTAGCGAGAGCTTGTGAAAGGGCTGCTTGGAGAGCAGGGTCCATTAGGATCTGGGAGAGTTCAGGAGGGAGATTCTGCATATGTTTCAAGAGAGCCTTAGGCATGGTAGAAATGGGGATAGGTGTTGTTATTGTAGCCAAAGGGTGTGATGTGGTTGGTGACATGGCAGCAGAGGAAGGGCAAGTGGTCATGGAAAAAGAGGAGTCAATCACTATTACAGACTCAGCCGGAGGTGAAGCGGTGAGATGGACGGAATTGTCCACTGTCGGCGGGGATGTGGCAATCATAGCTAGACAGGTAGATGGTGCAACAGTAGGGGTAGGGAGAGCCAATAGGGGCTCTAGTTGGTTTGTACTCTTTGTCTCCTTCTCTTGGGTTGAGGGTTGTTCCTTGGTGCTCCCCGCCTATTTGAGTCTTTTGGAAGGTGAGCCTCCCGTTTCTTTCCTGGCATAGACCTTGGTGTCCAAAGACAGTTCTATTTTTGTCCCCTTTCTCTTCTTGGATCTGGTAAGCGGGGGAGACTTGGAGGTTCCGGTAGTTGACATAGTGGAAGCAACATCCTCTATGGTACTTGGCTCACTTTTGAGCCCTTCATAAGTCAAGATCATTTCTTGCTGCTTCAATTGGGCTACTTGCCCATTGACCCACTCCTTAGTACAAGCCAAGACTGGTTGGGTTATGGTATCAAGGTCATCGACCTCCTACTCATCCCATTCTATTGTTGGTATTGGTAAATTAGCCACCGCAGGGTACCTGGGATCCATTATGGTACTTTCATCCTCTTGGACTTGGTTCGGTATGGGGAATGGCTGCACCTTTCTTACAAACTGCACAGTCATTCACATATAGTGCCTTGCACACACCTCTTTATCATCTTCGTAGTCTACCCAGAAGTCTTCAATATGGTGAAGGTGGGCATACCCTGATCCCAGTGCCTTCCTTACATGCCCGTATGGGTCTATCCGTGGGTGAGTAGTGTGTAGGTGAAAGTGGTAATCCTTTAGCTCCTTCTCGGAGTTACCAGCACACTAGGAAGTTTGCAGTTTGTACATGCCCTGGCCTAGAGTCATGGGATAAGAAATTCCTGCTATGTGTTTGCTGCTGAAGATTGCCTATATGTGTTGGAGTTGCCGGGAAAGCTCTTCAAGGATGATCCAGTCATTGGGTTATCGAGGCAACTTGTTTGGTCTTTCAGTGAAGCCCTGGGCATGGATGTATGTGAACTTTGGGTACTGGATGAGGAGAAAGGCATATTACTTCAAAAATGCCCTAGCACTGTGGGAGACCCTTCTCTCGAAGTCTCTAACAATCATTCTGATAATGTGGCCAAAAAAGACATCGTTCACTCTGCAATATTCCCTTTTGAACTTTTTGTACTAGAGCTGAGGGTATCTGTCATAGGCTTTGAGTTTTCGACCCTGCTCCTGATCGGGTGCCACAAATAACCCATTGTATTGCCTCTAGTCTGCTAGGGAGTAGACGAGGTAGGAAGTCATATAGAACTTGGAGCTCTTCTTCACATTAACGAACTGCTCATGGAAGCAGTTGCTTATTATGCCCGCCCAATAGAATGAAGTCTTTGTTGTGACATCCTCATTCCCCCAAAGAATTTTCTCAATGAAGTAGACCATCCATTCCTGAAAATAGGCAGCTTTAGGAAGACCCATAAGTCATGGTAATATTTGTGGAAGTCATTGCGGAAGAGTTCTTGAGGAACCTTCACAGTGTTGGCCCGCCTTTCCTTGAGCCAATGCTGATTTATCAATTTTTTACATTCTGTCGGGTTATCATCCCACACTACTTGGCATTCTTCTATGGTGGGGACTTCCATCTCTTGGAAGGTTGGGATGTGGAAGGTCTTCGTAATCCCCTCAGGTGACATGTCGGCAAGGATGTTGCCCTCTCTATCAATGATGGTTCTTGTGTCAGATTGATAGGCCTCTCGGCAATCCATGACCAGCTCGAGGGCCACAAGGGATGGAGAGAATCCTGCAGCCTTTGCAATTCCACTTTGTCTTATCAATTTGGCATTCTTCATTGTTGGATTGATTCTGACCCTTTGTGTGAATTCATCAATATCAACTTGGCCTATGTTTGTGTCAGTAATCTCCTTCCAATCCATGGTGACTTTAGAGTGCAGAGGCTCGCCATGAAACTAATATTTCATTTGGTCCTTGTCTTCTTTCCCTTGAGGAGTTTTTCCGGTCTTCTTCCCTTTGCCTTCTCGACAGGCGTCGCTGAAGGTTGGACGCCCGATTCCATATATTCTGCAAGCAAAGGCATAGTCAACATAGTCAATCATAAAAGCATTCATGTTAGCTGAGATTCTAAAGATGACATCCATTTTAAATGATTTATTAAGCATAACATGACTTTATCTCTTGACATCATTGATCTTCTGATTGGGGGCATTTGGTCAGTTTGGGCCTGGAGGGCCGAACTTCCCTAGCAGAAATGCTCTTTGGAAGGGAAAATTGGGTGGAGAACTCTTGGAGACTCTCTTTGATCAAATTTTGATAACTCAGAAGTCTCATAATGAAGAGGACCAAAATTAAGCACGTGGGTCAAAGTTTGATTTCAGATTTGGGCTCATTTGGATCAGTTTAGGAGAATCCAGAGGTCTTGGGCTAGAGAGTCATTTGGAGATGGCAGTTTGGATCAGCAAATTGAAGATGGAATTCTGAAGACGAAACTTCGGCGTCTGGGGTCCTGTGGGTCAAAAGGCGGTCAGTAGTTTCACATTATCGGGTTAAGGAGGCCCAGGGGCGGTGGTGCACTTTTGTGTTTGGGATGGAAAACATTAGGCAGAAGTCTGGAGGTTCGGGCACGGCAAGGGAGAATGTCGTCACTTTGTTTTAGTTTCAATCACTGTGAAAATCCACCTCAGAGAAAGGTCTTGGCGATAGTCATATGTTTTACTGAATAAGCACTTCGGCGTGGGGTTTACTTCTTCGGTAAGAAGTCTCACTGACATCCGCATGTTATGCCGAAGATGATGGATCTCAGGGCAGCGTGAAGTGAGCCCTCAGAGTAGGGTTCCTAGTCGGCGAGAGGTCTCGCCGACCGGGCAATGTTATGTTGACCGAGGGGCCTTCGGAGTAAGTTCTCGGGTTGGGAAAGTGTCCCGACGAAGATGAAAGTCTTGCTGATAGCCAAGAGAAATACCGGACCCAGCAATGGGGCCCGCCATTTGATTTTGTTTTAGTCTTGTGGCAGTCAGAAGGGTGGAGTCCGGAGCTCAGAGGGGCAGGCGATGTTTTCCCCTCGGGATAGTGGACGACGAAAGGACTGCGGCTGGTCCCACTAAATCACTTGAGTTATACATTTCGCGCTTGGGTCCATATTCGCATAGGTTCCTAGTTGCTTTGGCGACGGAAGGGAGGTTTCTATTAGCATAAGCTATGGCTCTTAGGATAGCGTCATACCGACAACATTTGGTTTCCTCGACTTTCACTTTGGTGGCTTATCGGTATAGATGGAACGCTTTCAGTATAAGGTCATTACGACACCCATATGATACGCCGATGGACTTCGATGGGTTTTCTTTAATCGACTTTCGGTATAGGGTTATAACTATCGGCATATGGTCTCAGCGATACAAGCATGTCTCGTCGACTTTGCATTTGGTTCCCTTTCAGCGTGGCTTACCAGATTCTCTATAAGGTCTTGCCGAGGGTTCGGGGTTATAGTAACATGTTTTAAGGCATATGGGCTCCATCAGGGAGAGAGATAAGATGTCTTGGTGATGGTGAACTGAATGATGACACATGGATATCTATCGGCCAAGCTAAGGGATTCTCCTGGCGATCAAATGTGAGTTTGGGATGCTTCGATGAGACTTTTGTTTCGGTATAAGTCCTGGCGAGATGCCCGGGGTCTCACCGAATGGAATGATGAAGTCTCCCCATCGGTATGACAACAATGCCATTACAGTTACACATAAACAAGCAAGTGCCTTCGGTGAAACAACATATGATCAGCAAAGGGTCCTCTTGACATTCAAAAGCTATGCCGAACGATGATATCAGCAGGAAAACCTTTAAGCGGGGGAATGTCTTGGTGACTGGGCCATGCTATTCCGACAAAGGGGCAAAGGGTGAAAGATTTCAAATCGGGGAGAGGTCTTGGTGACCCTGCTAAGTCTTGCTGACTCGCATGGTGCTCGCTAAGGAATAAGGTGATCGGGGTGTCTGTGAAAGGTTATGCCGAAAAGCCAAGGTCTCGCCAACAGAGAGCAAGGGGCAGAATCTGGAGGATGGAGGTACGGAGTCCCAGGCCTGAGAGACCCAAAGGATGTTTTGACATTTTTTGATCTCCTATCAAGTCCCCGATGCCAAAGGAATGATCCGGGCCTAAGGGCCATAAATGCCTCTGTGAAGAACGGTCGTGCGAGAATAAAGCTCTGAATCAGTCATGGGGATGCTATGCTAGTTTACTCAGTTTTCAAGGACATGGGTTTTGTTTATGATGTCAAATTTTATTGTTCACATGTCATTTTGATACTTGCTACTCACCTTAAGCCCTAGAAATGATGAAATCAATGCTCGGGAGGGTGAACAAAAGACCAACCTTGAACACTCGATGCAGGGAGGCGTGGGCTCATGATCAGAAAGCGAAGATAATGGACGAAGATCAACTAGAAGCTTCAAAAGGTAGTGGACTCCTGCAGCAAGCTCTTATTATTCTTCTGCAACACCGCCAAGTGAAAATGATAGACTTGAGTTGGCCCTTTATACCCCTAATCGCCATTAATGATCCTATTGAATGCAGGTACGGTGAGACCAAGGTTGGTGGATTTGAAAATTAGAAGTGGTGGTGGGAGACCTGGGGTCTGGTAGCCGGGAGGGCACAGGACGACGACCGCTAGAAGAATCAACTTGGTAAATTCACTTAGCGGCAAAGGGGAGGCCGGGGCCCAGAAGGAGGGATGACATGAGAGGTTCACCGTGAGAAATGGTGAAACACTCTCAGAACCCCGAGAGTGGAACTCTGGGGTCCCGGGCCTGAGAGGCTAGATGGCCGTCAAGATTTTCGTGGTTTGAAGGAAATGACAAACAGAGGTTCGGGCCCCGGGGGCTAGGAGGATGTGAGCTGAATGTCGTTGGGAACAGCGGGAGCGAAAAGGAAACCTGGCATGGGAAACCTGGATGGTCGGGCCTAAGGGGGACCGGGGCTGTTAGCAGGGGCAATCTACCAAAGAGACTCCGCGAGGCATCACAACATGATAAAATTGAAAAGGGGAAGGCACGATCAACTTATGGTGGGACTTTAAAGCAACATTGACCATCCAAGACACCAAAAAGTGGGGCATGCAAAATGAGGTGGCGACAAAAATGACCCAACAAGGAGAAAGAAAAGAGGGTCCCCATTCCGAACGGGGCATGTGTGCTAAGGGCACAACAAATGGCGACTCCGTTGGAGAACACTTTCGAGCGTTCTAAGGATAAATATTCATTTAGAACCCAGAATCTTTGTTTTCATATACCAAGAGTGGCTTCCATAGATGAATCTGGGAGAACGAGATCCTTAATTGGGTCAAGTTAAAGGACATCTCAGAAGTGTGTGTAGTGAGTTTATTCCTTTCCTCAAGATAGTGACAATGGTTACCAATTCAACCGAGCGAGCAACATAAATCTTCTAAGACCAAAAGTAACTTGGACATTGCTCTACTGCCATTCAGGCATCCATAGCCCCGACGGAGTTGTCGCTGCAATCCCATGCATATTGCTCTACTGCCGGCCGGGCGTCCATAGCCCTGGTAGAGTTACCCAAACACCCATACTGTCATTTATTTTTTCAGAATTCCTTTGGTCTTTTGCTTTGATATTTCTTTCAATGTTCATTTCTCATTGATCATTTAGCTTGACTGGGTAAGCATTGAAGCCTACGATGGGTTTGAGATGACAGTGGTCACTGGAGCAGACTTAAGATTTTTCACTCACTAGGGTGTCATAACAACCATGACACAGTCTTTTAGAAATGATTATTATGTGGTTTGTGCGAGATCTAAGATGTATGTAAGAAGATCCAATCCAAGGTTGAGTTTTGAGCAGAGCTCAATAAGGAAATTATTCATAGATAGCTTTCAGAGGTCGATAGTCGAGAGTGAATGTTTAGCCGAAGAACACAAAAGACAGATCTTAGCAAAGTAAACCACTTGTCGTGCAAGCACGACCACTGCTAAAGGGTGGGAAACAACTTTTCAAAACAAAACTACCACGAGGGGGAAACAAAAAGAGCGACGCAAAACAAAAACACAAGCAAACCAAAAAAGCAATCTACCTAACCAATGTACAAATATTTACAAAGAAGAGCTCAAATGAGCTCAGGCCTAGAAGTAATGCTTCAGGTGTTACCCATTGACTGGCAATGGGACGTTCTCACCAATTAACTTGGTCTTTACGCGGAAAGCATTATCTCCCAAAATCTCAGCTATTTGAAAGGGGCCAAGCTAGAGCTTGTCGAATTTGTTGTGTCCCCCTTTCTTTTCGTCTGCCTTGTCCCAATACAGGACTAGATCTGCAATTCTAAAGGCTTTAATCTTGGCTCGGTGGTCGAACCATCTTTTAACTACGCTATGATGTTTGGCAAAAAATTTTATTGCGCGGTCTTGGACTTCCTCCAAATGCAAGAACTCAGCTAACTGAGCTTCCCTATGATCTCCTCTCTCATAAAAATCATTGATGAACTAAAGAGTAGGAATCTTCAGATGGATAGGAAATATTGGTTCTAGGCCATGAACAAGGTGAAATGGGGAATCGCTAAGGTCAGCCTTGTGGTGAGTGCGATCAGCCCAAAGGGTGAAACAGAGCTGGGTATTCCATTCCTTGTGATTGCTATCTAGCAGTTTTTTTACTATAGTAATCAGGTTCTTATTCGTAGATTCAGCGAGGCCATTTCCTTGGGGGTAGTAATTGGATGAAAACTTAAGGACAATCTTGTAGTCTAATTCCCAACTAGCAAATCTCAATGAAGCAAAAGCCGGTCCATTGTCACATACCAAAGCATAAGGACAACCAAAGCAATTTAAAATAAAACTTTCTTAGAAATTAGTAAGTACTTCAGTTGTGCATTGCTTACATACGATTGCTTCCGTCCACTGAGTATAGTAATCAATAGCGATAAGAATGTACCTATTTCTTGCAGACGATGGAGGGCTTACCGGACAGATGAAGTCGAGACCTCATTGCACAAATGGCCTTACCTCCAGCATAGGCTGCAGTGGGACAACATCATTCTTTTCTCTGGTGGCAGCGGTCTGGCATGTGTGACATGAATGAACATGACAATAAGCATCCTTGAAGATAGTTGGCCAATAATACCTTGCTCTCAATATCTGAAGCGCTGTGGAGGAACTAGAACCATGGCCCATGTCAAATTTTTCGTGGAACTCTTTTAAAACTTGATCCGCTTCCTCCTTACCCATGCATCTTAAGTAAATTCCTTCATGATTCTTCTTATAAAGAATGGAACTTTGTAGCATATAACCATTGCTCTACAATCTAAGGTCCCACTTTTGGACTCCTTGCAAGTGCGGTAGACACTTATGGTTCAACAAATAATAGACGAAATTCTAGTACCATTCTCCAGGGGAGACATCATCAAGTTGGTACTACTGCACAGTGAGTGCGGGTCCAGCTTCTACTGCCACTGCAGTAATCATGCAGGTGAGTGCCTGTCCTCTTACCGGCTTCATTGGTTGGATCTCCATGTCATATCCTTGGAGCAGGGTGACCCACTTAGCTCTTCTTTCACCCAATTCATTTTGCATGAGTAGCGTTTTTACTACTAGGTCAGGGACAATGGCAAATACCTTATTGCGCAGGATGCAGTGTCTAAATTTCTTCACCCCTTTGATGAGAGCGTACGCATGTTTTTCTACATTGTGATATCGCAATTCAGCATCCTTTAAGGGAGCACTCATGAAGGTGATCAGGTGTTCATTTCCTTCCTCATCTTTCTGGATCAACATGCTAGCACAAGAATGCTCTGAAGTGAATGAGGAGATGTAGAATGGCTTTAGATAATCTGGGCTAACTAACATAGGCACCTCAGCGATGGCCTATTTGGCATCAGGTGTCCACTCAACTTTGGATTCTTGTTTCAACATAGCATTGAGAGGTTTAACAATCTCTGCAAAACCTGTGATGAATTTCTTGATGAAGTTGATCTTGCCAAAGAAGGATTTTAATTCTTTCTTGTTGCTTGGGGGCAGAATTTTGAGTAGGGACTCGATACGCTCAGGGTCTATAGAGATACCTTATTCTAAAATGATGTGCCCGAGCAATCTGCCTTCGGTCACTCCAAAAATACGCTTCTTGGGGTTAAGGGAAACCCCGAACTCCCTGCATCTCTGAAACACTTTGCACAAGTCAGAGACGTGATTACCTCTTTTTTTAGAAAACATAGTTAAATCATCCATGTAGATGATTATGCACTTGCCAATCAGATCCTTGAAGGTGATATCCATGGTACATTCGGAGGTGGCACCGGCTTTGATGAGCCCAAAAGGTATTCTCCTATATGCAAACATTCCTCACTTGGTGGTGAATGTTGTCTTATGATGATCCTCATATTGTACCATCACCTGATTATACCCAGAATACCCGTCAAGGAAAGACATCATCTGGGAGTCGTTGACGATCTACAACACCTCGCCCAATGAAGGCACTAGATAATTATCTTTCTCCAAATCTCGGTTCAAATTGCAGAAATCCACACACAATCTGATCTCCACATTATTTTTTCTAACTGGGACCAAATTGGTCGCCCATGTGGAATGCCTGACTGGGAAAATAATCCTTGCCGATAGTAATTTTTGTACCTCTTTATAAATGATAGGTTCCAACAAGGCATTGATAGGACACTGCCGCTGATGGAATGGCCTCACCTCTATCTTGAGAGGGATGGTGTGCATGATGACAAAAGTGTCATGTCTTTAAATCTTTGTAGCTCCATGCCACCACGTCATGATATTTCTGTAGTGCATCTCTTATTCGTTTCTTTTCCTCCGGCGTGCATACCTTGCTAATAAAAACATTCTTGACTTCCTTAGTTGTCCCGAGGTTGAGAGCATCACACTGGTTGCTTATGGCTTCTTTCTTCGTTTGTTGGTTCTAGTCTTTGATCTGATCTAAGTTGAATACATGTTTCAGCTAAACCATGCCTCTGGGGATTGTATTGGTTTTAAGGTTAATAACCCCTTCAATGTCCAGTTTGGCCTCCTGCGGATCAGCTTCATCAATTATTTGAGTTGTGAAGACATCATAACTTGTGATGAATTCGAGGATATGTTTTTCATCATTAAAGACCTGCAAATGGGTAATATTATCTAGGATTGATGGCATGGGTGTCAGCACAACCGTGAATTTCTTGAGCCCAGATAAAAAGAGGGGTTGTAAAGTGTTGGCCGCTTGAGCCAAAGCATCAGTTGTTTGGTTTTGAGCACAAGGGATCAATTATATATTGAATGCATCTAAACCCTCTAGGAGATCCCAAACCTTGTGCCTATAATTGGCAAGCCTTCTATCACGACAAGAATATAGCTTCCTGACCTATTTGACTACTAGTTCAGAATCCCCAAAAACTTGTAGTATTTTCACATTTTTCTTCAAGGCCATGAGAAGGCCATGGACCAGGGCCTCATATTCTACTACATTGTTGGTACAATAAAATTGCAATCTATGGGCAGCAAGAAAGGTCTTACCCGTTGGACTTATGAGTTCAAACCCAGCCCCAGCTCCTTGCTTGGACTTGGATCCATCAAATCAGAGCGTCCAGCATGCAGAAAGTCCTTTATCTTCGGGTATGATTAAGTTCATATTCCCTTTCAGCTGGGTGATTGGCTCCTTGCTTTTAGGGGAATTTTCTGGGGTGGTGTAATGACCAGCGGGTGGTTCTATTGGTGCCTCCCTTGGCATTTCAATATGAGGAACAACTGATTCTTTAATGTGTTCGACTGCTATTTGACATAAGCAACAATCAAACTCAGAGTGGGCAGCATTGTGGACCCTACACCAGTTTGGAAATAAGAGATCTTGGAAATTCATTTGGGTGCCCAAGCTAAGTTGGTCGCTAACACACTTTTCCAGGAACCCCTAGAAATCACTGAGTACTCCCCAGTCATCATCTTCATCAGGTCTATCATTTGGTTCCACCAACCCTTCTGTACTTGGAGATATTTGAGTGGAACCTGTCGGAGGACTGCACAACACCAGGAGTACTTCATCGGCACATTCTTCCTAGAGCTCAACCTTGTCTTGGTAAGTAAAAGGATGGTAAGTCCCCAGGTCAGTCTCGGTAAACAACACCTCATTAATATTATTGTACTTCATGATCATGTATTTCATATGGGGTTCACAGTCGATATAGATTTGATTTGGCAGCCCCTTCCATGGTAGCCACATGTGAGAAAGGTCTATGGTGGTAAATCCATTCAGTGCTTTGGTGAACTCTCTTCCCAAGATGATTCCATATGCATCAGGAATGTCTGCCACCCGAATATCAATGACTTGTATCCTTGGGTCTACAGCAATTTGCATTAGGATCCAATTTATTTCTCTTATGATGATAATCTCTATTTTTTCTAGCTGGGTAACCTTCCTCCTTGAAGGAGTGGGGGTGATGCCAAGAGCCTTGCATATTGCCAAGGGCATGACGTTGGTAGACGCTCCTGAGTCGAGTAAGCAGTTATGTAGGTTCTTCCTGAAGATCCTGATGGTGGTCAGGAAATTTTCCAATCTCCCTTGGAAGATGCCCGTAGGGGTATCCATGTGAGCTACTTGACCCTTGTCCTTATCTTTTCCTTTGTCCATATTCTGCCTAAATGGTGGGTCCTTGGAAAACTTTCTATTACTCTTCTCTAGTTCCTTTTCAATTTGTTTACTCACAGATTAATTTACAAGGATATCCTTCCTTTTCCTAGTATTATCTTATATCTCTGTTTCTTTCCTAGGCTCTTCAAAGGTAACCCTCTTAGCTGGTGCTTCTTGCGTTGTACTGGAAGATGAAGTCCCATTAAGGATCCTAAAAAAGGCATGCCTTATAGCAGTGACTTTGAGTAATTCAAAGGCTGACAAACTAATTTTTACCCTTTTGAACTCTTCTACTACGTATTCGCCCATTTGCTCAATTTCTGAATTAAAAGCTTGGCCTATGGCCGAACTAGGAGGTTGGACTTTCTTTTGACCAGGCGGATTTTGGGATTGGCCTTGAGCCTGATTTTGTAACTAGTTTTGAGACCCATTCTTGTTGAGGTACTGGGTAGGTATATGAGGAAGTCCAGGGTTATTGTTGATATTAGGATCAGGCGGAGTGGAAAAATTGTTTGGTGGGGTAAAAGTCGTAAAGGGTCCACCTGCCTGTCTATTCCTAAAAAAATAGGGAGTCGACCTTTGATGAAACATGTGGAACTCATCCACAAATGACTTCTCTTCATCTATTGGACCATTATCTACTAAATCAAAAAGCTAAGCCAAAGTTTGCTTGTTACTTACCTCTTACACTTCTTTACCCTCAACAAGAGCGGGCTCGACCTCAGGTTCATTGTGGTCACTTCATAGAAATGACACTTGATTAACCATGAGATAGGAGGAATCATATGGCTTAGCTAGGATGATGTCCCTACAACCAGCATTGTCTACCACATTCTACACTTCTACTTGGAATATTTCAGCGGCTGTCTGAAATTCAGGTCAATCCAACTCGGAATGCCTACTGGTTTTATGAATCCTGCACCATCCAGACAAGGCTGCCTCAGCAAGGTATACTCCACTAGTCATTTTTCATTGCTTTTCGGTTGATCGAAAGGCGTAGGGACACCTCCGTTATTGGGCCTAGTGTTCCATACGCGATTTTGCCTCTGAGAAGGTCTCTTTTCTGAATTCTGATTGGCATTTGGCCCCCTATCATAGTTCTATTTGGAGGAAGTGCTTGTTTCTCGATTTTCCCTGCTATCCCTATTGTCTCGGTTAAGATTGGCCTAAAAATTATGCTGAGAGGCTTGTAGCTAATTATTCTTATTTTTTAGGTGTGTCATCTCCATGGATATCTCATTTATCATCTCAGTCAGTTCCTCTAACTTTTCCTTCTCGTTCCTGTTCCCAGGCGACGGCGCCAGATTTTGGAGGAAAGCAGGCAGGGCTGTCGGCTGATTTTGATATGCTAGAAGAAATTCTGGCCCTGATAGGTACAATGGCACCTGGGGCCATTGGGAATACACTTGTTGTTGTGGGGGAGCTTGAGAATAGTTATACTGTAGTTGAGGCTACAAATAGGAAGGCGCGGGAGGTGCATAATTCAGTGGTTGCCCTAGATGTGGGACAATGGGAAACTGAGGCACTTGGTTCATAAGAGAGTTCTGATGCACAAAAGCCTAATTCAATCCTTGAATCTACATTGGGTGAGCTACCAGCTCCAGAGAAGGCAGTGGGCCAGAGATATTCTACCCCAAATCCACACTGGCGACAACAACCTTTTTATAGGCTGCCACCAATGAGGTGGGCGGTGGTTGCATCCTTTTCACCAAAGCTGATGTGAGGTTGTCCAACGCCGCATAGTAGACTGGGAGAGCCGCGACATCATTATGAAGGTATGGGTCCTGAAGCCTTGTACAGGCCTGATGAAAACGATCATTGAAGGACCCAATAGGTTTGTTGACTTCCCTTCTAACAGACATGAACTACTGGTAAAGTTCTGTAGGGCTGATGGGAGTCTTGTATTTCTGCAGGAAACCATTCTTCATTAGAGTCCATGAGGTAATGGATCCCCTCAGCAGATTGATGTACTAATAGAAGGCCTCTTCTCCCAAAGAATGTGGAAAAAGGCGGCATGCAACATCCTCATGATCGACTTGCATTTTGGTAATTGTTGTCTCAAATATTTTGATATGCTCCTTAACTATTCTTTGTAGATCATGCAAATGGAACTTCAAACAAAAGCCCTCCGGATTCTTGGGCATATCATGGTAAACAGCGAAATGTATCGGCGAAGGGTTATGTGCTAACCAAGCCATGGCATGAGACGGAGGTAGTATCTGTTGCTGGGAAACAGCAAGTTGAGGCTGTACCTATAATAAAACAACAATTTGGAGCTACACTTGAGCTGCTGCTGATTGGACTGTGCCCTAGGCTGGAAGGGCTAGGAGAGGAGCAATACCCTGGCTACCAGAGATAGGAGGTGCAAATGCAGTTTGAGATGGTTGGGTGGAAGACAAATGCCAACCGAATGAAGGTGACGGTGGAGTGGAAGTGGGTGGAATGGAGGACAAGGAAATGGGAACACTACTTCCCTTAACTCGCTTCGCCCTTGTAGCGGGCTACAATTCTTCAAATTCTCCCTTATTTGGTGTCGACCGTATAACTCTTTGAAATATTTTTGGGGAGAACAATCCGATTTGATCCAGCTTCGCTCTTAACCTTTAGCTTTTTATTTCAACTTTAACCCTCCTTCTAGTGCCAGTTCTGTTGATGGTGTTTTTATGCACTTCTCAACACATGCAATGCATAGGTGCACTACCTCTCTTGAAAGATAATCTTCCACAATCAAATTGTAGAACACTATCCTAAGGTCTCTCGGATGTCAAGTCTTGATAGTGCTTAGAATATCTCAGTTGTTTTATGTGATTTGTTGGAATCACAAGACGGGCTTACGCAGGAATTACAAAGCATGAAGTTGGATCTTGAAATGGAGTTCCTATGATGGGAGAGTTGTTATGTATTAGTTGTAGGTTCAAATAGCAGTCTTGGACTCCATTTTGTCATTGGATTTAGCTTTACAATGTGCAATGAACCTTAGCATAGGTCAGTCATTAAAAAAAAGGAAAAGGGGAAAAGAAGAGGGAGAGTTCCTAAATCTGCAACTAACTGCAAATAGTGACAATGGAGTTCCTGCAATGGACAGCTTCTCAAAACAATCTTCTACTTAACCAGAGGTCTCACAGTATCATAGAACTTGTGCTATCTTCTAAGGTCTGCAAATGTTTTGTCTTTCATTCACCATATGAATGCATGAACAAAGATGAAAAGTTTTGGGGCAGCTTCAAGTTCAAGTCCATGCTAACTTTACATAGCTATCTACCATCAACAAACAGCAAAAAGTATGGACTGAGAAGTCATCAACACAACAGGAATTTTTATGATCACAAAACAACATTCCTAAAATCTACCCAAGTAAGATAACATCTAACTAGAACAACAATGAAACCTAAGTTAAACATCTAACTATGGAGATTGAATCAAGCAACATGTGGGAAACTCAGAGAATACACTAAGTCAATGTCTTTTCTTTATAAATTTCAGCAGCATGCCTTTACAACAACTCAACTCTCTTTGCAAATGAGATGAGAGCCCTATTTATAGTTTTCCAAAAGTCAAATGAATGGCCAAGATCAATTCTTATTGTGTGGCCACGATTCATTACAAAATAGGGTTTCACCTGGGTATGTGCAGGATCATCATGCAAAAAATAGGTCCTTAAGTGGCAAAAAATTCAGAAAAATTAGTGTTAGGCAACTTGACTTAAATATTTGAATAAGTTATCTATATTATTTCAAAAATATGTAAAAAAAGAATTTGTAGAAAATTGAATGTGGTTTCTAAAATACTAGGTTTATTTTTAAAATAAATAAAATCTATTTGCTGAAAATTTGAAATTTCAATGCAATAGTACTTAAATTTCAGGGAAAAAATAAGAAGTAGGTGTCTGTCTGACCACCCTAACCATAATAAAATGATAATATTTTTTTGTAAGATTTTATATATAAGTAGAGGACTCATGTCGGATGTGATGCATATTTTTTTGTAATTTTTTCCAAGTAAATAATTAATTATGAATTTTTTATTACAACTTTAAAAAAATATAAAACTCATATGTCTAACCAACTTAACTTGGTAAAAAATTCATGAAATTTAATTTTTCTTTTTTTAATCCTATATTACATGAAGCATAGAATGTGACGCATGTTTTGGATTCAAAAATATGATACCGTTTGAAAGTTATAGATGTTTTTCAATCAGCCTATCTATTAGGACTTTAGTCGTAATTCTAATAGAAAATGAATAATAATTATTTATTAAATTCAAATTAAATCATAATTTATATTTTTGGAAAGCTGAGAATATCCTTTAAAAACCCTTTTCGTTTCATTAATTTTTGGTGAAAAAAAAGTCGTCAGCCACATACCCTACAAATACCCATAATATTGCCACTTTTTGGTGCACCATGATCCTGCACATACCCACCTACCCCCAATATATCACAATTTAAAATTATATTTTGTCATTTTCCCTATTTTTTCACCTAGTGATAGCACTGTAGCTCTTTTGACATTTAGCAGATTGTTGTTTTCACTGTAGCTACTCTTCAGGGAGTTCTTTATCTTTGGTGGGGCTATCCTCCTATCTCTTAGAAGCTGTGTATTCAATGAACTTGAGGATGACCACCTGGAGATTGTCTATTTCAACGATTTCATATCGCAGCACCTAGTAGCTCCACTCTTTTGCATTATCTTCCACCTTTTTCCAATCCTCATCATAATTTGCGCCTTGGTCCCGGAATAGCTCTTATTGATTGAAGGCGCGGGCAGCAAAACTCATAAATTCCACCGTGATTTCTTTTGACATCCCGTCCTCCATCTTTTTCTGGAAGTAGGGCCTTATCTTCTCTCGATCCATTTGCATTGTGGGCACGTCGTACTCTGTCATCATCTTGAGGTAATGATCGTACTCTACCCTTATTTCCTTTATCCATTCCATATGAGGATCTACCTTGCTTATGATTTGTTCCAATCTTTCTCTCTGGTTGTCAAAGTCCCATTGCTATACATCCATTAGCTAGTGATCATCTTTCTCAAATGCAAGCTCCTTTTCGCTCATGGATTTTGGCATCTGAAGGATAGCCTTAATCCTTGGAAAGGTGGAGTTGTATACTGTAGGGAAGTCAGTGCAAAGCCTCCTTGTTCCTTCCAAAGATTGCTACAGGTCCAAGAACTTGTCGGTTGTTCATACAGCCCAGCTAATTCCTATGTTTCCAACATCCAAGACCTATTAGAACCAACATTTTGTGGTCTTTTCCAAGTTCTTCCTTCTCTCCATCTTGTTGATTTGCTCTTTGGACAGTAGCTGGGGTGGGGCCGTGGATGTAGTGGGCAGGTCATCCACCGAAGGCCATTGCTGTATATATTTCGTCAGTGCTGCCACCTGTGCCTTGAGTTCATCCTTAGAAATATTATCCTGCTTTATCAGATGTACCACTGTGGCCACTAACTCCTCAAGTTGCCCTACCTTCTATTCTCTAGTGGCAGTCCCTAGATCCATGGTGAAAATATTGTAAGTTACCCCCTCTTGACCTACTACGGGCATGGCTATCTACACGGTCTGAGACCCAGAGGCATCCATTGTTACTTTGGATCTAACCCTCGGTTCTTTCTTCTTTTTTGTAATTTGAGCCCGAGCAAGGATAGCCCCTAGTTTTGCTCGTGGGTCCCTCAGCACAGGAGCTCTTCTCTCAATTTTCTCCTCCACCCATTCTGGCAAGGTAGACTTGCACTTTGGTGATCCACGATCACCTTCACTCTTCTCAGTCAAGGTCAAGGTTTCTGCTCTCTTTTCTTCTAGGGGCTTTCCTTTCTGCTTGGCGGAATCTCTATCTTCCTCATCAGAATCTTGGACAAACACGAGGCATTTGATAGGAAGTACGGAGGACAGTTGCCGCACGGGGCTCTCTTTTCCTGCTGTCTCTTCTTCTTTCTTTTCCTCAGCATGTTCAATCTTGTGCACATGTTCTACTAATTGCATGACCTCAAGGCTATCAACAATCTAGGCCCCACCCTCAGTTTTGTCTTCTGGTTGTTGCTCTTCTTCTTCAAGGGGAAGCCTTTCTTCCTCTGATTTTGTGTCCTTTTACTGTAGTGCCAACTCTTCTTTAATGTCATCATCAAAGGCCCGCACGATGGCCCCACCACTGGGGCTACCCTCGTCCCCACTCTCGGAAGAGCCTGTTTCTTCTTCCTCATAAGCCACCTTGTCAATGGTTCAGTGTTCATACTCCAGGTGCTCATGATATTCATCGGCTTTCTCCTCAAAGGACCTTGAGGCTTCCTACTCTCATTCCTCCCACTCCTTGGAGATTAGCATGGTGGCTTCCATAGCCAGTGGCCCTGTCAGCGGTTGTGAAGGTTGCATAGTAGTGAGAGCTTGTGCAAGGGCTGCTTCGAGACCGGGGTCCATTAGGATCTGGGAGAGTTCAGGAGGGAGATTCTACATATGTTTCAAAAGATCCTCAAGCATGGTGGAAATGGGGACAGGTGTTGTTACTGTAGCCAGAGGGAGCGATGTGGTTGGTGACATGATAGCGGAGGAAGGGGGAGTGGTCATGGCAGAAGAGGAGTCAATAACTATTATAGACTTAGCTAGAGACGAAGGGGTGAGATGGATGGAAATGTCCACTACTGGCGGGGATGTGGCAATCATAGCTAGAGAGGTGGATGGTGCAACAGTAGGGGAGGGAGAGCCAATAGGGGATCCAGTTGGTTCGTACTCTTTGTCTCCTTCTCTTGGGTTGAGGGTTGTTCCTTGGTGCTCCCCGCCTATTTGAGTCTTTTGGAAGGTGAGCCTCTCGTTTCTTTCCTAGCATAGACCTTGGGGTCCAGAGACAGTTCTATTTTTGTCCCCTTTCTCTTCTTGGATCTAGTAAACAGGGGACACTTGAAGGTCCCACTAGTTGACGTAGTGGCAGCAACATCCTCTGTGGTACTTGGCTCACTTTTGAGCCCTTCATAATTCAAGATCATTTCTTCCTGCTTCAATTGGGCTACTTGCCCATCGACCCACTCCTTAGTACGAGCCAAAACTAGCTGGGTTATGGTATCAAGGTCATCGACCTCTTGCTCATCCTAGTCTATTATTGGTATTGGTAAATTAGCCACCACAGGGTACCTGGGATCAATTATGGTGCTTTTGTCCTCTTGGAATTGGTTCGGTATGGGGAATGGCTACACCTTTCTTACAAACTAAATAGTCATTCACATATAGTGCTTTGCACGCACCTCTTTATCATCTTGGCAATCTGCCCAAAAGTCTTCAATATGGTGAAGGTGGGCATACCTTGATCCCAGTGCCTTATGTATATGTCTAAAATTGGTCATGATTAAGCTTGTTAATTAATTAAATATGATTTATTTAATTAATTCCTCTAATGTCATCTACATATAAATAAATTTAGTTATTTATTTATATCGTTCATCTTCTAAATTCTTCTACCTTAAATTAAATAAATAATTTTATTTAATTACTAACATTTCTACCCTCCGCTTGATTAAATTAAATAAATTTTTATAATTTATTTATATTTAATTACCATTTGGTTCTAAAGTTTAAATATTTTTAAATATTTGAATAATGGAATATTCTCCATCCCATATCTGAATTAAATTAAATATTAAATATCTTATTTAATATTCCTCACTCTAATTTCATTTTAAACATAATTAAATATGAGTTATTTAATTATGTAAGTTTCTATTTTCATCTCCACTTTTACATTAAATAAATTTATTTTATTTAATTTCTAACTCGTGCTAACTCACCCTCCCAAATTTGTATCTCATCTTTCGAAATGGAAGTTTCCCTTCGAAACTCAATGACGAAATTGAAAGAAAAGGGAAACCTTCTATCCTTCTCTTCCACTTTCAAAGATCTCCCGCCGTCCGTTCGAAACAAGCTTAATCTGGACCGTCGATCGATTTAGCCAATCAAACCCATTCGAAAACTCTATAAAATCCCGTGCAAATCCAAGCCTTGGTTAATCATCCACATTCACATGCATGCACTTTCCTACGCATACCTACGCTCAGGCAATCAGCATATGCATTTATATCCTTTTCAGCATCACATCCATACTTTCATATTAGCATAGATTTTGTATTTCGCATAATATGCATTTCATATCTCGTTCTTCATGCTGTCTTTTTGTTGAGTTGGATCTGCTGGTCTGAGAACCATTCGAAAACAATAAAATGCTGAAGTTAGAGGAGGATAAGATGGTTTTGAGAAGCTACGATTACGGTTTGCATTGTTTTGTTTCTTTTCAGCTTTTCAATTTAATGTCTTATTAACATGTGTTTGATTTCTATTTAATTAATCCAATATTTCATACACACATAAAATCGCACCCATCATGGGGCCTGACCCATGAAATTAACGATTTTTGTAAGTTTGTTTTGACAATTTCGGCTTTCTAGAATCAGTTTTTCAGAAAATTCTGACGTTTAGGCGCATTCAAAAAATTCTGATGCGCATACGGAAAATTTAACTTTTTGTTTTGTAGAATTTCAACGTGCATCTTGTGACTGTTAGCGCGCATCTCGTAACTATTAGGGTGCATCTCGTAACTGTAAAAGCACATCTCGTGACTGTTAAAGCGCATATAGTGACTATTTGTTTAGGCGCACAGAGTAAATGTTTGTGCGCATATAATTTCCTTCTTGCATCCACAGTAATTATTTTGACATTTTCTTATGGCACATCCAGTCTCTGTTTAGGTGCTTATAGTGTCTGTTCGGGCGCATCTAGCTTATGTTTAGGTGCATATTGTCTCTATTTCAGCGCATACAATCTCTGTTCTGGCGCATATGTGTTTCGGCGCATACAGTCTCTGTTTAGGCGCATATATGTTTCAGCGCATACAACTTTTGTTTAGGCACATATAGTCTGTAACAAAATCATAGAATTCTGAGTCTGATGCATTCCACAGACAGAATTCTATTTCTTTTCCTAAAGGTTTTAAAATGAAGCAATCTTAGGGTAGCCACATCTGGATAAAATGAAGCAATCTAGGATAGTCACCAAACAATAAATTTTGCAGTTAAAATTGAACAATTTGTTTTTGGTGAAGCAATATCTTCACTTAGATTAGCTCATTGTTATTTGGATTTTAAAAAGAACATCTGCTTACTTTGATTGTGGCAATAGGTCTATGCTCTCCCCTTAACTAGATGATCAAAATACAAGAATTGCCTTTTAATTTAATACAATGTTTTTGTTTCAATTACATCCTTTAGAGAGCCTGCCGTAGTGGGAAAAAGTACTCACCCTATGGGAACGACTCAAGTGGGTTCAAGCCAAAGCCAGGCTATTCCACCCCACTATAAAATTTAAAGCAGATATGGGGAAACCCTCTTTTGCCAGTAGTGTGCAAGATAACCATCCCCAAAAGCCTTTGTTCTAAAGGTTGGGAGGTCTCCTGAGGGAGTTTATTATTTCCGCACCGAACAAAAATCCTTACTACGAACCTAGTGTAGTAGCCAGCCAAGTCAGTTGCCAAACATTTTGATAATCACAGTGCAAGGGGAGGGAAGAATCTGCCCCTAAGACACTCACCATATAGTTTCCAAGGACTGTTTGCTCAGGGGATCCGGTATTCACTTTTGTAACTCTGAGTATGCGCCTGGAAAAGAAAAAAACACGGGTGCCCCTTTGGGGTGACACGGCTGTGTGAGTTGACGCAGTTTTAAGATGTGGGTTGTTGATTATTAGAGTGACCTACTTGAGCATTTAAGAGTGAGTCTGTTTGAACTGTTTTTCATGTGGAAAACCTGTGAAAACATTTGATGAAAAACATTTCTTGATCAAACACTTCAATGTTAGTATAGGGCTTTAAGAACAACTATTTTCAAAAATGTTTGTTGTGTCTTCCTTTACATTAATTAAGATAAAGAAATCATCCAAAAGGAACATGAAGAACAACTGAAAGCCACTTAAGAGATTTTCATATCATTGGTTCAAAAACAGTTCCAAACAATTTTCTCATGCTTAGAGATTGGAAGTCAACAAATTTTACCAAGAAGTCATTGTCTAAAAGGATCAAAAAACCCAAGAAACCATTAGGATACAAGAAAACACTGCAGAAGAGAAAATTCTTGTACAAAAGTTGACGATTTTTGCTTCACTATCAAGGATTTTTTCACAGATATTAGGATTTTGTTAGAAGATTCACTGATGAGTATGTTGTAGATCCATTAGATTCTCGAGCTTATTATCAGAGATTAGCTCTATCCCAATGGCATAATCATAACCAACCTCTTGAATTTGACAACATACCACAACCTTCCATAGAGTATCCTTCACACCCCAATCAAATTCTTCATTAATTTTTGGAACCTTTCTTTGAAAACAAAGATCAAAATTTTAAAAGTGCATCTCTCAAAACAACTTTTTAGTTTTTGGTTCAACTTCCCCAACAGGATTCTGAAATCCTTCATCAAACTTGGAAGCCACAACCAATAAATTAGAAGTATCCTTGATCATATCATAAGATTTCATATCTTATCGGATCAAGATATCATTGCCATCGCACTTTGTCAAAAACTAGGGTCTAAGTTTAGAAGAATTTTCCAAAAACATATGCCTATCTCCATAAGGTCTCAACACAATAAACTAAAGGATACAATCTAGAAAGAAAGTCATATTCAGAACACTCAAGAGAAAGGAGAAAGCAGTAATCCCATTTTCAGCATAAATCAAAATCCACTCTTCAACAACATGGACAATAGAGAAGAAAATCCTTTTCATAATTACAGGGATAAAAACCAAGTGGATAGTGATGAGGAACAAGATGAGGAACGTCTTAGAGAGGTTGAACAAGATCCAAAATTCCATAAAGCCATTGAAAATATCTTACAGCGAGATAAGGAAAAATATTTTCGATATCTAGCCGAACAAGGGGCTAAATTACCTCACGACTTTAACACCGAAAACTTGAAAAACAAACCTGAAGACACACCCCTTTCAGATCTTAGTGCCTTGACCCAACAAATCAAGGCACTTCAAGGACAAGTTAGAGAATTACAAGGGGGAACAACCACAAAGAAATACACTCTGGAGGATATCTTTCCTTATCCTTTCGACAAAAATTTAAACATGGTTCCTTTTCTCAAGCATTGTGAAATGCCAAAATTTGATCGCTATAATGGGAAAATGGATCCAATCGATCACGTTAGAGACTTCAGAAACTTAACATTAGAATTTTCTCATGAAGATACTTACTTGATGCAACTATTTCCTAGGAGTCTTGGAGTACACTCTATGGAATGGTTATCCAAGATCACACATCCCATCAGGACATTTGAAGAATTGATCAATTTATTCATATCACAATATACCTACAACATACAACATCAGATCACCATGATAGATCTTTGTAAAGTTGCAAAAAAACCTGGTGAACCTTTCATTACGTTTCTTCAGAGATGGAGAAGAATGTTTGCCAGATACCCACGTCTTGTTCCCGAGAAAGAAAAGATGGTTACTTTCATCAACAGTTTAAATTCGGAAATGAGCTATCACTTGAACTTACATTGTCCTTCTTTTGAGAAAATGATTGAAGATGCCTTAACCATTGAAAATGCTTTGGTCAAAAGAGGCATAATAAAACATGACAAAGAAAATCCTAGCTCATCCAACCATCATAATAATCAGGACAAATCCAAATTTTGGACTCTCAACAAAAATATGGTGAATGATGGTGTTGTGGATGCAAATCATACTTCAACCAAGCCATTTGTCCTCACTACTCCAAACTCTTGCAATAACAACGTCAACTCAATTGCAAATCATGGAAATAATCCTCCTCAGAGGAACAATACAAATCAAAATTCTACTCCCACCCAAGGGACTTCCAACAACCAGGGTTATCGAGGAACCAATAACAATCAAAATGCCTTAGGGAATACCTCAAATTCAAATCCACAAAGATTTTCATTTTTTTCGCATAAAATAACTTTTACTCCATTAGGTCAATCCATAGAATCCGCATTCAAAGAATTGATTGCCAAAAATCTCATTACTTTACCGCCTCAATGAAATTATGAACCCAGTGTAAAACCTCCATCATGGAATGAGGCATATTATTGTGATTATCATCAATGTAAAGGTCATCACACAAACAATTGTCAAGCTTTGAAGAATGTGATTCAAGACTTAATCGACAATGACATCGTCACAATAGAAGGAAATCAACAAACCAACGCAGATCACCAAGAATTCCGCAATCCATTGCCTAATTATCAAAAGGGTGAATCTTCTGAAAAAAATGTGAATCATATCAATGATGATCATATAATCAACCATCTCTACGCAGACGACAACCGGGTAAGTGTCATTAAAGTCAACAAGAAGGTGGAATATAGAGAAGTCAACGCAACAACAAGAGCGCAAGCCAAAGTTGTCTTAAAGGGCACCTCTTCAAAATCCACTGAACCTCCACCTCAACATAAATATGATTTGGTTAACCAACTTTGAAAAACCCCAGCTCAAATTTCCATTCTGGAACTATTAAAGATTTCCCCAGCCCATAAGGAAATTTAGACAAAGCCCTCATTGAAACTAATGTATCTATTGAACTGGATGTAAATCAATTTCAAGCCATGGTAGGAAATTTGTCCTCACCCACTTGTCTTTCATTCTCTGATAAAGATGACGATTCCATAACTCATCCCCATAACTCCTCGTTGTACTTAGAAGTCATGATTCACAAGTTTCACATCAGACAGGTTCTAATAGATGGAGGTGCTAGTTTGAACATTTGTACCTTGAAGTTGGTCAAAGCCTTAGGATTTTCTGAAGACTCCATTGATTTCAAAAGAAAGATTACCATAAAGGCTTATGATGATGAAGAAAGAGCATCCAAATGCCTAATCATGCTGCTGATTAGAGTGGGCCTTGTTATAAAGAATACTTTTTGTCAAGTACTGGACCATGATCTTGCATATAACATCTTGTTGGGTCGTCCTTGGATCCACGAAATGCAAGCTGTCCCATCAACTTATCATCAATGTCTCAAGTTTCCTTATGATGGACAAGAAATCACGATACCTGCTGATAATTCCAACATTCAAACTTGTGCCAACATAAAAGCCAGTCAAGATACTTTGGTCCCTAATAATCGAGAAGCTCATGCTAGTACTTCTCTAAAAATTGACACACAAATTAGTCAATTGACTAATAGTTTTGACAAAAAGCTGAAATTCAAGGATCATGGAGTTGGAGAATACTCTCTTTGCCTTGCCAATTTACCTACATCACCTCGATCATATGGACAACCATCTATTAAGGAACATCAAATATTAGCAGCATCAACATCAAAGCAAACACCAGTGGAACCAATCACAAAATTTAAGGGGCACTTCATCAAAGAAAAATTCCCCATGGAAAATCCTGAGGATATGGAAATTCTAAATTGGCTCTATAAAGATGAAGATGAAGCAGTTTCTAATATCAAATTACCCACAGACAAATATGGAAAAGGATATTCAATCATGCAGAAGATGGGTTATGATGAAGGACCTATTGGAAAAAGGAAGGAAGGAGTAGTTGAACCCATTCACCTCTATGGACTCACTGCAAAAGAGAAAACTGGATTGGGTTATGATACTCACTCTAAAGAAAACAAATCCAAACATGGCACTGTCTTCACATTGCAAGAAAGCTCAAATTCACAGGAAGCATGTTTGACAACAGTTCATAACTTCCTAGACAACAAATCTGACACAGACTCTGCTAAATAGGAATGGGACACCATTTACAATAATGAGTTCTAGAGGGATAAAGAGGTTGATGTAATACACCAATATACCCCAACTCTAATTGAAGGACAAGGTTCAAGGTCCCAACCACAAGAATCTAAACCACAAATCAAATATGATTCTAGTAATACTGAATCAGATCTAAACAAACAAGACTATCAGGAGGACACTATCATCGTTGATCCACCTCATACCTCGGATCCTACAGACCACTTTGTTATGACCTTAACCATAGCCGATCTCACACAACCTGATGATCCTCTACCTTTAATCTATCCTGACCTCATTGATTGGGATTCTATTGAATCTATTAACATACCCATGTTTCCAAGTGATGAAGCTATTGTAAATTTCCTTTCCGCAGAAGATACAAATGATTGTTCCACCAGCAATTTTGGACATAAATTTTTTGATCAAGAGAATGTCAAGTCTCCCAGCTACAAAAGTGAAAACAAAAAAGAAAGATCTAATGGTGAAAACTAGAATCTGGCAGTATTAGATCAAACAAAAGATAAAATAAAGAGTGTATCTGATGGTGAAAACCTCTTTGAGGCACCAGACAATGGGAATCTTGACACTCTTCCAGAGCACTACCATGAACGATCACCTATTCTAATTGAACCTACAAATGCTGTCGATCTTGAAACTTCAGACAAACCAAGAATTTTACAGTTAGCTACATCAATGACTGAAAAAGAAATACCAGAATTCATGGAATTCCTGAAAGAAAATCAGGTCAATTTTGTGTGGTCTTATGCTGACATGCCTGGTCTCGATCCTGATCTTATCATGCATCATTTTTCTATCAAACTAGGGGCCAAACCGATAAAACAAAAACTCAGAAAGATGCACCCTCATGTTGCATTATTAGTTAAAGAAGAACTGAGAAAACTTCTTGATGTGGGCTTCATCAGACCAATCGACTATGCAGAATGGATCTCCAACATCGTACCTGTATCCAAACCAGATAAAACTATCAGAATATGCACATACTTCAGAGATCTCAACAAAGCATGTCCTAAGGATGACTTCCCATTACCAAATATTGACACCATAGTTGATCTGATAGCTGGCCATGCCATGTATTCATTAATGGATGGTTTTTTCTGGATATAACCAAATCAAGATTGCACCTGAAGATCAAGAAAAAATAGCTTTCACGTGTCCATGGGGAACTTATTGTTGGAACATCATGCCTTTCGGTCTGAAGAATGCTGGGGCTACCTACCAAAGAGCCATGACTACAATCTTTCATGACATGATGCATATCTTCATAGAAGATTATGTGGATGACATACTAGCAAACTCATACACCAGAGAAGGACATCTTGAAGTATTGTCCAAAATATTTGCAAGATTAGAGAAATTCAAAGTTCGTCTTAATCCCAAGAAATGTGTTTTTGGGGTCAAATATGGAAAAATCTTGTGGTACATTGTTTCAGAAAAGGGAATTGATGTAGATCCAGCAAAAGTTCAAGCAATTATGGAAATGCCTCCACCAAAGAACATCGGTTAGTTAAGATCACTGCAAGGATGACTTCAATCTATACAGAGGTTCATTGCACAATTGGCCGATAAAAGTTTACCTTTTACACATCTACTACATAAAAATGTTCCTTTCAAGTGGGATGACAAATGTGAATTGGCTTTTCAGAAAATCAAAGAATATCTAATGACTCCACTAGTACTCGTATCACCAAATTCAGACAAACCACTCATTTTATACACTATTGCAACCGAGACATCCCTGGGGGCACTGCTCGCACAAGAAGACTCTACAGGAAAGGAATGTGTAATCTACTACATCAGTAGAACATTAACAAGTCATGAGCTCAATTACACTTCTATTGAGAAAGCTTGTCTGGCAGTAGTTTTTGCTTCACAAAAGTTTCGGCATTACATGCTAACCCATACAATAAATCTGGTTTCAAAGATTGATCCACTCAAGTATTTGTTAAGTAAAGTATCATTGACAGGAAGGTTAGCAAAGTGGGTAATGATTCTAAGTGAGTTTGACATACATTATGTCAATTGCAAGGCCATCAAAGGACAAGTTATAGCCGATCAATTAGCTGAAGCACCACTACAAGCAAATCATCCTCTACACATTGAATTTCCAGATGTCGATGTCTTCACTGCAGAATCTAAACAAACATGGTCTCTATATTTTGATGGTTCTTTCACTCAACATGGATCAGGGGCAGGCATACTTTTCATCACCCCTCAAGGACACACCATTCCCAAATTGTATCAGCTAATGTTTCCATGCACCAACAATATAACTGAATATGAAGCATTAATCACTGGACTCAAAATAGTACTAGAATGGAGAATTACAGAACTACAGGTGTATGGTGATTCACAGCTGGTCATCTATCAAATCAATGATGATTATCAAACTAAAGATGAGAAACTATTACCATATAAAAATATGGTTGATGATTTCAAGAAATACTTTGTGGACATTAAATTTACGCAAATTCCAAGGATTGATAACAAAGCAGCTGATGCCATGGCAACAATCGCATCATTGTTGCAACTCCCAGAAACTCAAAATCGTTATGAATTTTTGGTGGAACAATCATTTACACCTGCATATGATACCCTTGAAAGCCAAATCATTTGTCATTTGGTAGGATCTGATTCGCCTTGGTACGGAAAAATTTATGCCTACCTCAAAGATGACATTTTACCACTCGATTTATCCCGTAACCAAAGACGCAACTTCATCTGCCAATTTTCTCACTATACCCTCATCGCTGACACCCTTTATCTTTGTGGTCTTGATGGTACTTTACTTTGATGTCTTGAACGCGAGGAATCTGATAAAGCTTTACAAGAAGTTCATGGTGGTATCTGTGGTACTCATTCGAGTGGACTGACCTTATCCAAAAAATTGGTTAGAATGGGTTACTACTAGCCTACGATGGAGAGGGAATCATTCACTTTTATGAAAACATGTTCAAAATGTTAGATTCATGGCAATCTCATTCATGCTCCTGCACAGGAACTTCAACCATTCACACCAACCTAGCCATTTTCTCAATGGGGTTTAGATCTAGTGGGCAAAATTCATCCTTCTTCCTCAAATGGTCATAAATTCATCATCACAACAACAGAGTATTTTACCAAGTGGATTGAGGCAGTCCCTCTTACTAAAGTCATCGAAAAACAAATATCATTATTCATACTCAACTATATCATTTGTCGGTATGGCATTCCCAACTCCATTATTACAGATAATGGACGTCCATTTAAAAATCAGGATGTTGATGAACTTTGTGAAAGATTTCACATACAACATAGATACTCAGCACCTTACTATCCACAAGGGAATCACCAAGCAGAGGCCTCAAATAAAACAATATTGAAAATCTTGAAGAAGACTGTAAACACTTCAGGGAAGGATTGGCACGTTCAACTCAATCCTGCTTTATGGGCCTACCGAACCAGTGTCCACACACGAACATGAGCAACACCATTCACTCTTGTCTATGGAGCAGAGGCCATATTTCCCTTAGAAGTGGAGATTCCCTCACTCAGAGTATCATTGAAAGGCCTTACAACAGATGATGAATACTGAGTTTCCCGACTCCAAGAACTGGAACTCCTAGATGAGAAGAGATAGAGAGCAACTGATCATCTAAAAGCATATCAACAAATGATGTCTCGTAGCTACAACCACAAAGTAAAGCCACGTACCTTTCAAGTGGGTGATCTTGTTCTAAAAGAGAATCCACGCAATTAACAAGACAAAGAGAAGAAAGAAAAGTTCAAGCCAAATTGGCTAGGTCCTTATGTGGTTATCGCAGTCTATGGGTCAGGAGCCTACAAGCTATCAACACCAGAAGGGGACCTGTTTGACGAACCTATCAACAGCATGCATCTGAAAAAGTATTATGTCTAAGGCGGTTACCAAAATTAGAAAGTCCTGAAAAAATTCAAAAATCGAAAAGTCCTCAAGAAATTCAAAAAAATTAGAAAAGTCCGAAGAAATCCAAAAAAATCGAAAAAGCCAAAAACCATCATAAGGTGAAAACCTGGCAAACAGGCAGTCTATTGACAAGAAAAATGCAATAAAAACAAATAGTGAAAATCTGGCAAACAGACGCTATTTGTAGCTCTCCATCTATTAGTTCATGCTCTGCACTTGACTGCTTAGTCTTCATTTTTCACGCATATTTTTTTCCATCATCTTAGGGTCACGACAGCACCATGCCATCATTTTCCTTGAGCGATAACGTCTTACCATGGTTTGATTATTGAACATATGCATTTCAGCAAGTTGTATTGATACCAAGGGAAAATATGGACATACTGGGGGCAACCAACTTTCAGATCTTCCCAAAACAATAAGACAATGACATCAAAACCAATCACGCAAAACAAAGCAATTAACCATTGATCCATATCAGAGTGGCTTTCAGTTGCATACCTTACCATGACTCATATCTGGATGATCTCTAATCTGAAATAATGTTTGGAATCACAATATTTCATTTGGTGAATAGTGGTTATTTATTTTTTGACATCATTTCTCTGGAGCACACTCGATGATGTAATGAACTAGAGTGGCAAGGAAAGAGGATGATTTTTCTTTGTCTGTTCTCTTGAGATTAATCATTTATCTATTGCAAGTATGTCATGAGACATGATTTCCAAAGTTTATCATTGATGACAGTTCCAAATTTGCATCAGATAATGGTTAGTCTTTGTCTGTTTATGCAAGAAATACTTAGCTCATCTTGGTTCAATTATACCTAGATGCTTGTATTCACTTGCTATATCAAAACTCATGAAAGTTGTACTCAGGTCATCATTGGTGCTAATTCCACCTCTGATGCTTGTACACACTTTCAACATTTTCAAACACTCTATGATGATTAAAGAAGGTTCACTAAAAGGCTCAACAAAATGGTCAGTTTCATTTAGTGGCATTTTCATTTTAGGTCATAACTGCATATTGGATTTGCGTCGAGAGTTTTTGAATGGTCAACTGCTATCATATTTCTTTGGACTATTTGTGGAGGCCAATACAAACATTTTTAGCATTATCATCTCATCATTGCATTTTCATTATCATCTCATCATTGCATTTTCATTATCATCTTATTATCATCTCATCATTGCATTTTCATTAGCATTATCATCTTATCATTGCATTTTCATTAGCATTATCATCTTATCATTGCATTTTCATTAACATTATCATTTCCTCATTTCATTAGGTATCATCTTAATCATTATAGTCATTTCATTCATTTCAGTTTATTATCATCGCATTACCATTATCACTTATATTCATTTCATATATGATTCATTACCATTATCGTCTTTCCATTCATTTTTACTCATTTTTCATTACCTTTATCATTTATTTTATTCTCATTTTCATTATCATTTCATTATGTTATAGTCATTTCATATCATTCATTTATCATCTCATTTTCATATCCATTATCATTATCATTTAATATTTCATTATCATTTCATCATATATAGTCATTTCATTTCATTCATTTATCATTTCATTTATCATTTCATTTAATATTTCATTATCATTTCATTATAGTCATTTCATTTCATTCATTTATCATTCATTCATTTATCATTTCATTTTCATCATCATTTAATATTGTATTATCATTATCATTTAGTATTTCATTATCATTTTACATTTCATTTTCATCATCATTTAATATTGCATTATCATCTAACATTATGATTTCATCATTTTCTTTACCATTATCAATATCATTCTCTTTTTACATTTCATCACATATCATTTTTTTCATACATCACTATTTATACATCACTATTTCATAGCAGTATTCCTATCATCCCATGTCATAACATTTTATCCACTCATGACATTTCACATCACATCATATCATAATGCATATCATGAACACAACATTCATTTTTCATCTTTTATCCGCATTACAAAATCCAAAAATACACATCATAGGTAATTCATCTGCATGACATCATTAGTACACATCATCAAATCGTAATCATAATAAAATATCATAATCAAATCATCCTACATATCATCAAATCTCCACAAACACATAGACATAAATGCATATCATATCATCACATCATAAAATGCACATCACATCATCATCAAAGTAATCATCGCCACTACATATCATCACTCATGAAAAATGATACAAATGTCCAAATGTCCAATGACTCAAATATAATCAGAAATGGCATATGCATGCTAAAAAAAATGCTATACATCATAAAGTCTAACTAGTTGATGCTCCTGATGGTACTGGTCCAGAGGGAGGTGGTCTGCCACTAGTGCCTGCATCTGGGTCCCGCTATGGCCCTGTCACTCCCCTACTCTGGGTATGTGTCCGTGATCTGCTTTGGGTCCTGCTATGGGATCGCGGGTATGGCTCTCTGTGCTCTGGAGGACATAGCTCCTCATATCTCACCCTGTAGTACTCAGCCTCCCTAGCCATCTCCATACCCTCTGCAATGGCATCCCACAGTGACGCACTCTCTATAGTGCCCATCAGTCTCTGAGTCACGCCCTCAGCCTCTACTGCCCATCGCCTGAATGCATCCCTCTCTATGATCACCTGAGCTAACCGTGGGTCTGTGGCAGGTGCCTGTACCTATACCTGTGCTTGTGCCTGTACCTGTGCCTGTGCAAGCTGTGCCTGTAGCTACATAATAAAAGCATGTGCCTATGACAACTGACCCTGTAGCTATCCCTGTTGCCCCTGCAATGTCTGCACTTGAGCTTGAAGAGTGTCTATCTATCCCTGCTGTGAGGAGGAGGCCATACGGATCACTGTCCACCTCCCTATCCCTATCCTCGGTCGTCGCATAATCTATACACCCCTCAGGATATCCAGTCCCAACCTCCCCAGCACATGTCCCCCCTCTCCACCGTCATCCCCACCATCATCATCATCATCATCTGAGCCCTCCTCCTCTCCGCTCTCCACCTCCTCTCCTCCCACTGCTCCCTGCTCATCGTCGACCACATCCTCCTATTTACCTGCCCTGGGCTGTAGTACTACCAAAATTGGTGCTGGCTCATCTGAGCTAATAAATCGTGGAAATGGATGCATGTGGAAATAGGCAACATACTCATCAGACATCCCAGTATCCACGATGTCTCGTCTATCAACCCATGCCTCGGGTGCCAATGCCATGAACTCTGTGTAGGCAACCTGATACAAAATACACGGCCCCCATCTGACCTCATCTCTACTCGGGGCGTAGTGTGCAACTCCCTGTGGCATCCCCTGCGTAAATCTGAACTACCTCTGCACCCGCAATGCCAAAAATCTCTCCAAAATGAAGGGAGTCCTCCCTATCAGGAATCACGGAATACATACATAGGGCATCTCTATATCATCAGTCACCCATGGCTCACAATCCAAATACGGTCGCCATATGACTGTATCGATGTCATCTAGTAGTCGTCTCCAATAATCTACCTTCCCCAGCTTGGGCTGGGTAAGGAACTCATAATACATATAGATATATGGCCTACCTGGTGGCCTCACTCTGGAACATGCCGGCCTCGTCACAGCAAAATGCTTCCATGCCTAGATCTGTAGTAGCGTAACCCCACAAGATAAACTGGACGATCCTCTATAGACCACCTAGTGCAAATTGTGATAGAGATGAGCTAACATGGAGCTCCCCCATGCATATCTCCTCGGCTGTAGCATCATCTGCTCTAGAATCCTACCCCAGCCCACTGACAATCCCTTTGCCCGGCAATCCGAACAAAGGAGACCTCTGATGAAAGCACCCAAAACTACTGGCAAGGCTGGATATCCGTGAAAGTCTGCCCACGGTACCCAGTACCCAGCTATCTGCGCATCTCCATACACTCTCCTCAAAGCATCCGTACCTCCAAGCTCCTTGTGATCATAATACACAAGGGCTCCAACAACTGGAATACCTAAGATCCTGTACACATCCTCAGGAGTCACTGTCACCTCACCGGTCGACATGTGAAAGGTGTTGTGCTTTGAATGCCATCGCTCTACAAGTGCTGTCAACAATCCTCTATTGACCCTACTCGGCGGCATCTCCAATAAGGGTCTCAAACCACACGCATCAATCAATGCTCTGTCAGTAGGAGTCAACTCAGGGATCCTATCCCATCCTGCTGAGTGTCGCTCTCTAATCTGAAGGTTTTTGAAAACCTCCTATTTTTCATTACAAAGATCATCCATTAGACTCATATCAACTATTCACACAATATCAAATCAGACTCATATCTATCAATGAACTATATTAGACCCATATCAACGACTATTATTTATCAATGCAGCAAATCAATGACCCATATCACACAATCAGCTCTATCAATCAAATCAAATCAACTCTATCAAGCTGGATATCATATCACATCTATCCTACCATCAATTACTATTTGTTTTCTATCGCAGGAAGCAAATTTATCATAAGTCATATCAGTTCAATCTACCCTTTGTTTTCTACCCTAGGAAGCAAAGTTATCAATCAATCATTCGATTTTTCTATCATCTTTACCCATATCAGCATGATGGCATGACATTTTACCTATCTATTGACCAAAGAAGCAATACACATCATCATTTTCATCAACATAACAATTCTGCCTATTTTCCCATATGCGCCATTCTTTTGACAGGATGTGCTAAATCCCATATGCGTCGTTCTTTTTATGGGATGGGCTTAAACAGACTCCCTATGCACATTTTCCCGTATGCCCCACTTTTCTCATCCTATGAGCCACTATTTTTGCTGGATGTGCACTTTCCTGTATGCGTGTCTGTTTTCCCTATATGCGCTCTATCCCTAAAATTTTCAAACCTACCCTATATGTGCGCTAGTTTTTACGAGATGCGCTACACTGGTTTTTCTAAACATTTTAACATCTATGCCCTATGCGTGTCTGTTTCTACTATATGCATGCCTGTTTTTTTTGAAAGCGCCTAAACATTGCTATATGCGTGCAAACGTAAAATTTTAAAATAGAAACCGCAGAAAATCATAATTTTTTTGATTCAAACAGAAAAATTTGAAAGCATAGGAGGATTGATCGACTCACTGGTGGTCCATAAGCAACTGGCCTCTGATATCTATGTGATCTCTCAAATCGGTGGTGATGATACAGAATCTCCATGTCGCAATGTTGCTTTCACAACTACAGTTTTCACCAAACTCAACAGTGCAAATGACTTGTCTTTTTCAACCTTTTACCTCTTAAAGGTCAAAATAAGGGTAAAATGGGACTTTATTTTCAAAATGGACATTTCTTTTCTATCGCGAGCTAAACCACTTTCCTCTCATCCGTGATTTACCTCCCGAGGGGGCATCATCAGCAAGAATATCGAAAGAACATTAGGGGCAAAAATCTTATTTTCTTTGAAGCAATGTGTTTTACACATCACTTCAAAGAGGGGCAAAATGTATATGTCTAAAATTGGTCATGATTAAGCTTGTTAATTAATTAAATATGATTTATTTAGTTAATTCCTCTAATGTCATCTACATATAAATAAATTTAGTTATTTATTTATATCATTCATCTTCTAAATTCTTCTACCTTAAATTAAATAAATAATTTTATTTAATTACTAACATTTCTACCCTCCACTTGATTAAATTAAATAAATATTTATAATTTATTTATATTTAATTATCATTTGGTTCTAAAGTTTAAATATTATTAAATATTTGAATAATGGAATATTCTCCATCCCATATCCAAATTAAATTAAATATTAAATATCTTATTTAATATTCCTCACTCTAATTTCATTTTAAAAATAATTAAATATGAGTTATTTAATTATGTAAGTTTCTATTTTCATCTCCACTTTTAAATTAAATAAATTTATTTTATTTTATTTCTAACTCGTGCTAACTCACCCTTCCAAATTCGTATCTCATCTTTCGAAATGGAAGTTTCCCTTCGAAACTCAATGACTAAATTGAAAGAAAAGGGAAACCTTCCATCCTTCTCTTCCACTTTCAAAGATCTCCCGCCGTTCGTTCGAAACAAGCTTAATCTAGACCGTCGATCGATTTAGCCAATCAAACCCGTTCAAAAACTCTATAAAAGCCTGTGCAAATCCAAGCCTTGGTTAATCATCCACATTCACATGCATGCACTTGCCTACACATATCTACGTTCAGGCAATTAGCATATGCATTTATATCATTTTCAACATCACATCCATACTTTCATATTAGCATAGACTTTGCATTTCGCATAATATGCATTTCATATCTCATTCTTCATGCTGTCTTTTTGTTGAGTTGGATCTACTGGTCTGAGAGCCATTCAAAAACAACAAAATGCTGAAGTTAGAGGAGGATAAGACAATTTCGAGAAGCTGTGGCATGATTACGGTTTGCATTGTTCTGTTTCTTTTCAGCTTTTTGATTTAATGTCTTATTAACATGTGTTTGGTTTCTATTTAATTAATCCAATATTTCATACACACACCTTCCTTACATGCCTGTACGGGTCTATCTGTGGGTGAGTAGTGGGCAGGTGAAAGTGGTAATCCTTTAGCTCCTTCTCGAAGTTACCAACACACTGGGAAGTTTGTAGTCTGTACATGCCCTGGCCTAGAGTCATGGGATAAGAAATTTCTGCTATGTGTTTACTGCTGAAGATTGTCTGTATGTGTGCGAGTTTCCGGGAAATCTCTAGAAGGATGATCCGGTCATTGGGGTATCGAGGCAACTTGTTCGGTCTTTTAGTGAAGCACTGGGCGTGGATGTATGTGAACTTCGAGTATTGGATGAAGAGAAAGGCATATTGCTTCAAAAATTCCCTAGCACTGTGGGAGACCCTTCTCTCGAAGTCTCTAGAAATTATTCTGATAATGTGGCTGACAAAGGCATCGTTCACTCTACAATATTCCCTTTTGAAGTTTCTATACTGGAGTTGAGGGTATATGTCATAGGCTTTGAGTTTTCGGCCCTACTCCTGATCGGGTGCCACAAATAACCCATTCCATTGCCTCAGGTCCACCAAGGAGTAGATGAGGTAGGAAGTCATATAGAACTTGGAGCTTTTCTTCACATTAACGAACTACTCATGGAAGAAGTTACTTATTATGCCACCCCAATAGAATGAAGTCTTTGTTGTGACATCCTCATTCCCCCGAAGAATTTTCTCAATGAAGTAGACCATCCATTCCTGAAAATAGGCAGCTGCAGGAAGACCCATAACTTGGCCTAACATGGTGACCAAGTCATGGTAATCTTCATGGAAGTCACTGCGAAAGAGTTCATAAGGAACCTTCATAGCGTTGGCCCACCTTTCCTTGAGCCAATGCTAATTTATGAATTTTTTACATCCTGCCAGGTTATCATCCCACGCTGCTTGGCATTCTTCTATGGTGGTGACTTCCATCTCTTGGAAGGTTGGGATGTGGAAGGTCTTCGTAATCCCCTTAGGTTACATGTCGGCGAGGACGTTTCCCTCTCTATCAACAATGGTTCTTGTGTCGGATTGATAGGCCTCTCGGCAAGCCATGACCAGCTTGGGGGCCATAAGGGATTGAGGGAATCCTGTAGCCTTTGTGATTCCGCCTTGTTTTATCAATTTGGAATTCTTCATTGTTGGATTGATTCTGACCCTCTGTGTGAATTAGTTAATATCAACTTGGCCTATGTTTGTGTCAGTAATCTCCTCCCAATCCGTGGTGACTTTAGAGTGTAGAGGCTCGCCCTAAAATTGATATTTCATTTGGTCCTTGTCTTCTTTCCCTCGAAGAGTTTTTCATGTCTTCTTCCCTTTGTCCTTCTCGACGGGCGTCGCTGAAGGTCTCACACTCAATTCCATATATTCTGCAATCAAAGGCATAGTCAGCGTAGTCAATCATAAAAGCATTCATGTTAGTCAAGATTCTAAAGATGACATCCATTTTAAATGATCTATTAAGCATAACATGACTTTATCTCTTGACATCATTGATCTTTTGATTGGGGGAATTTGGTCATTTCAAGCCCAAAGGGCCAGAATTCCCCTGTAGAAATGTTGTTTGGAAGGAAAAATTGGGCGAAGAGCTCTCAGAGACTCTCTTTGATCAAATTTTGATAACTCAGAAGTCTCGCAACGAAGAGGACCGAAATTAAGCATGTGGGTCAAAGTTTGATTTAAGATTTGGGCTCATTTGGATTGATTTAGGAGAATCCAGAGGTCTCAGGCTGGAGAGTCATCTGGAGATGGTAGTTTGGAGCAGCAAATTGAAGACGGAATTCCGAAGACAAAACTCTAGGATTCGGGGTCCTGTGGTTCAAAAGGCGGTTAGCAGTTTCACATTACCAAGTTCAGGAGGCTCAAGGGCCATGGTGCACTTTGGCATTTGGGATGGCAAACATTGGGCGGAAGTTCGGAGCTTCGAGCTCGGCAGGGGAGAATGTCATCACTTCGTTTTAGCTTCAATCAGTGTGAAAATACGCCTCAGAGAAAGGTCTTGGCGATAGTCATGTATTTTACCAACAAAGCACTTCGGCGTGGGGTTTACCTCTTCGGTAGGAGGTCTCACCGACATCCGCATGTTATGTTAGAGATGATGGATCTCAGGGCAGCGTGAAGCGAGCCCTCAGCATAGGGTTGCTAGTCGGCGAGAGGTCTCACAGACAGGATAATGTTATGCCGACCAAGGGGCCTTTAGAGTAAGTTCTCAGGTCGAGAAAGTGTCCAGGCAAAGATGAAAGTCTTTCCAACAACCAAGAGAAATACCAGACCTAGCAATGGGGCCCGCCGTTTGATTTCATTTTAGTCCTGTGGTGGTCAAAAGGGCGGAGTCCAGAGCTCGGAGGGGCAGGTGATGTTTTCCCCTTGGGACGGTGGATGACCAAAGGACTGTAGCTAGTCCCACTAAATCACTTGAGTTATGCATTTTGCGCTTGGGTCCATATCGGTATAGGTTCCTAGTTGCTTTGGCGACTAGGGGGAGGTTTCTATCAGCATAAGCTATGGCTCTCGGGATAGCATCATACCGACAACATTTGGTTTCCCCGACTTTCACTTTGGTGGCTCATAGGTATAGATGGAACGATTTCGGTATAGGGTCTTGGCGACACCCATATGCTACGCCGACGGACTTCGATGGGTTTTCTTTAATCGGCTTTCACTATAGGGTTATAACTATCGGCATATGGTCTCAACGATATGAGCATGTCTCACTGACTTTGCATTTGGTTCCCTTTTGGCGTGGCTTACCAGATTCTATAGAAGGTCTTGCCGAGGGTTTGGGGTTATAGCGACATGTTTTAAGGCATATAGGCTCCATCGGGGAGAGAGATAAGATGTATTGGCGATGGTGAACTGAATGATGACACGTGGATATCTATCGGCCAAGCTAAGGGATTCCCCTGGCAATCAAATGTGAGTTCGAGATGCTTCAGTGAGACTTTTGTTTCAGTATAAGTCCTGGCGAGATGTCCAGGGTCTCACCAAATGGAATGATGAAGTCTCCTTGTCAGTATGACAACAATGCCATTACAGTGACACGTAAACAAGTGGGTGCCTTTGGTGAAACAATATATGATAGGCAAAGGGTCCTCTTGACATTCGAAAGTTATGCCGAATGATGATATCGGCAGGACAACCTTTAAGTGGGGGAATGTCTTGGTGACTGGGCCATGCTATGCCGACAAAGGGGCAAAGGGTGAAAGATTTCAAATTGGGGAGAGGTCTTGGCGACCCCACTAAGTCTTGCCGACTCGCACTATGCTCGCTGAGGAATAAGGGGATTGGGTTGTTGGTGAAAGGTTATGCCAGAAAGCCAAGGTCTCACTGACAAAGAGTGAGGGGTAGAATCCTGGGGACGTAGGTCTGAAGTCCTGGGCTCGAGAGACCCAAAGGATGTTTTGACATTTTTTGATCTCCTATCAAGTCCCCGACGCCAAAGGAATGATCCGGGCTTGAGGGCCATGAATTCCTCTGTGAAGAATGACCGTACGAGGATAAAGCTCTGAATCGGTCATGGGGATGCTACGCTAGTTTACTCATTTTTCAAGGACATGGGTTTTGTTTATGATGTCGGATTTCATCGTTCACATGTCATTTTGATACTCACTACTCACCTTAAGCCCTAGAAATGATGAAATCAGTGTTCGAGAGGGTGAATGGAAGACCAACCTTGAACACTCGATGCAGGGAGGTGTGGGGCTCACGATCGGCAAGTGAAGGCAATGGACAAAGATCAACCAAAAGCTTCAAAAGGTGGCGGACTCCTGTAGCAAGCTCTGATTATTCTTCTGCAACACCGCCAAGTGAAAATGACAGACTTGAGCCAGCCCTTTATACCCCTAATCACCATTAATGATCCTATTGAATGTAGGTACAACGAGACAAGGTTGGTGGATTTGAAAATTAGAAGCGGTGGCGGGAGACCTAGGGTCCAGCGGCTGGGAGGGCGCAAGACAACGCCCACTTGAAGATTCAACTTGGTAAATTCACTTAGCGGCAAAGGGGAGGTCGGGGCCTAAAAGGCAGGATGACGTGAGAGGTTCGCCATGAGAAATGGTAAAACACTCTTGGAACCTTGGGAGTAGAACTCTGGGGTCCTGGGCCCGAGAGGCTGAATGGCCATCAAGATTTTCGTGGTTTGAAGGAAACGGCAAATGGAAGTTCGGGCTCCAGGGGCCAGGAGGACGCGAGCTAAATGCTGTTGGGAACTGTGGGAGCGAAAAGGAAACCCGACATGGGAAACCCAAATGGCCGGGCCCAAGGGGGGTCGGGGCCGTTGGCAGGGGTAATCTACCAAAGAGACTCTGTGAGGCATCACAACATGACAAAATTGAAAAGGGGAAGGCATGGTCAACTTATGGTGGAACTTTAAAGCAACATTGACCATCCGAGACACCAAAAAGTGGGGCACACAAAATGAGGCAGTGACAAAAATGACCCAACAAGAAGAAAGAAAAGAGGGTCCCCGTTCCAAATGGGGCATGTGTTTCAAGGGCACAACACCACTTAGCACCTGCTTTGAGTGTCAGTCGAGGTGTTTCTATCAGGAAAACTCATACGGTGCGTAGATTTCCACATGACGTGCTTACATCCCTAGCAGATTCCTACGGCTAAACCTACAAAGTTGATACACTTCTCATTGGGATTCAAGTTGTAACGCCCCCTTCGGCTGATCGATCCAAATCTAGCCATTTCTTTCATTCCTTCCTTCAAATTCACTCCTTGAACAAGAATTTCAATCCTCTTAGCATTCAATTGAGCTTCTACACACTTCAAGCATCCATTCTCACTCTCTTGCATGGACATTTAAGCTTTGAAGCAACATATTAGTACCTCATTACAGTAAACACAACACTCCATCACTTTGGTAGAGCAAGTTGGGAACGAAAGACCATTGCAACAGAGGCTCGAGTACTCTCATTTTCTCCCCCAAGCATCCTTGAGTGCTCTTGGTGGAGGTGGTAAGCTTCCTTTTTCTCCTCTCTCACTTGGTTGAGTTAGCACTTTACTATTTTGTAGTGATTTTGTGCTCTTTACTAAATTATTTCTTTATCTCACTTTATTTTTTCTCTGTGGAGGTGGAAACACCTAAATAGAGGTCTAACTAAGGCAGGCCCCTATATATCCACCCAAAATTTTCCTCTCTTTTTGTGTGTAGGTGTATGTGCTTTACGGAGCTAGCTAGCGAATAGGCTCTTCTATGAAATCATCTTCGTCACCCTAGCTTTGGTATATTTACTTTATCACATTCATTTATATTTCTCATATTTCATAGTGGTTTTTTTCTCTCTTAGAAGTTGTTAGATAGGTTGCTAGCTTAATTTCTGATAGTTCATGTTGTATTTTTGATCCTCTGGTCATATGGATGCTAACACACTTGAGAGATGCTAGCATGTCGCACTGTTGTCCCAGAACTATGCTCTCATCCTCTGACAAAGAGCTATCTGGGATACAGTGTAGAGCTATCTAGGATATAGTGTTGAGCTCAAAAACCAACTTTCCTAGCCCCATTTTGAATCTCAGGATTGTAGACTGGTTGCAGGACTTTATAGTCCTCATCATTCTCATCCTCATTTCCTAAACATCCTACTTAGCTGAGGTAAGTTAAGGCAGCCTTCCACATCTTGTCCCTCCGTGACCTGGGGCTTTCCATGTTGAGGTCCCCCTATCTTACACTCCCAAAAGTGCATATTATTCATATTTAACCTATCTTTGCATAAGGAAAACAAAAAGATCTCCATTTAGGTTTACTCACCTAAGGGTTGAAATTCAATCTTACCTTTGGGGATCTTTTTTTCCTAATGAAATAAGGAAGATAGGTGCATCATCCCATATTTATCCTAACCCCCATTTTCCAACATTTCATTTTGGTGAACCTATTTTTCTTTATTTTAGTAAGGAATTGCAAAAAACGTGCAATTGGGTGCCCAAAATCCCACACCCAAGATGGGAATCATGCATTCATGTGTTAGTATCTCAAATCATATGATGCCCCATGCAAACCACTAAGTGCTGATTGAAAACTTGCAACATTATCTACCAAATATTCTCCATAATTACTCTTACCAAAATCCAACACCCCACTCACAACCATGAAAATAAAATTAAAATAAATATTAAGTTGTCCCCCAATAATGATTTAATAAATTTATCTTGAAAATCCAAATTACCCAATTTATCTACAAGTCTTGATTGACTATTTCAAAAACTAAGTTTACTAAAAATAGTAAATGCTATTTTCATAAAAGGGGACATTGCAAGTCCTCCCTCCCAAATATTAATTGTCCTCAATAAATGAATACTTGTATGAAATTCATCTTAAATCTCTTCCCATTTTGCATCTCCACTAGGAAAATATTTCCATTTGATTGAGTGTTGGATTATACATTTTCTTCTTAGCTTCTCTCCTCTTGTTACCCAAACTCTTTCAGGTCTCCCATCTTATTTTCCTTCATCATTTGATGGTGGCATCTCAAGAGAAATCATATTTTTATAGTTGAGATGAAAATACTAGTAGATGGTAAGACCCAAATCACAGGCTATAGCCAAGGAGTTCCTTGTGAGAGAAAAGACGCCATATTGAAGTGATAAAACTAGGCATCTATCTTAACATTTTTATTTATAATTTTCAAGATAATTCCAACTAGAATAGTGTGTGAGGAAAATCCTTTCCAAATTTTTAGGGGAAGCTCCCTAATATATTCTACTCCTAAAATTTAAAACAATAAACAAGTTTGCTACTTATGCACACTATAAAATTAAAATTTAAAACAATAAACAAGTTTGCTACTTATGCACACTATAAAATTTTATCATTTGGGGTTTTTCATGGAAACAAACTCACAAAGTATTTGAAAAGAAAAATTGAACCATCTTTTTTATCTCAAACGTTCAAGCCCAAGACTTGAATTTTTTTTGTCACCATGAGAATTTTCTATTTATACAACTAAACAACAATACTTTCTATTGATTAAAGTAGAGATCAATATATTTATATCAACAATAGGATTAACTTAACAAAGAATCCAATACTAATGATAGGAAATGGAGTGCAAGATTGAAAAGAAATAACCTCTTTGGAATAGCTTTGCATGCTTTTAAGAGGTTACTTCTTTTCAATATTGCAATCCATTCCTATCATTAGTATTGGATTCTTTGTTATGTTAATCCTATTGTTGATACAAATATATTGATCTCTAATTTAAGCAATAGAAATTATTGTTGTTTAGATGCATAAGTAGAAAATCCTCATGGTGACATAAAAAAAATTGAAGTCTTGGGCTCAAACCTCTTAGATCAAAAAAATAGTTTAAGTCTTCTTTTCAAATATTTTGTGAGTTTGTTTCCATGCAAAACCATAAATGATAAAATTTTACAATGTGCATAAGTAGCAAAATTGTTTTATTATTTTAAATTTTTGGAGTAGAATACATTTGGGAGCCTCCCCTAAAAATTTTAAAAGGATTTTCCTCACACAGTATTCCAATTGGAATTTTCTTGGAAAGGAAAATAAAAATGTTAACAAGATAGATTCCTAGTTTTATCACTTCAACTTGGTGTCTTTTCTCTCACAAGGAACTCCTTGTTTATAGCCCATGACTTGGTTCTTACCATCTACTAGTATTTTCATCTCAACTAATAATTTTAAAAATCAACAAATTGTGGCATCTCTTTTGTAAAGTTAAATCATTGCATTGTGAGAATTTGATAGCTAATAAGATCTATGTCTTAAATTTGTGTAGCACTTATCTTTGTTCTTTGAAATATCTTTGCATTCTTCTAAGAGGTTACTTATTTTCAATCATACACTCCATTTCCTAACATTAGTATATTATTCTTTATTAAGTTAATCCTATTGTTTATATAGATATATTGATCTCTACTTTAATCAATATAAAGTATTGTTGTTTAGATGCATGAGTAGAAAATCATTACGGTAACATAAATAAAATTCAAGTCTTAGGCTCAAACCTCTGAGATGAAAACTATAGCTCATTTTTTCTTTTCAAATACTTTGTGTGTTAGTTTCCATGCAAAACCATAGATGATAAAATTTTATAATGTACATAAGTAGAAAACATTTTTATTGTTTTAAATTATAGGAGTATAATACATTAGGAAGCTTCCCCTATAAATTTGGAGAGGATTTTTCTCACACGCTATTCCAGTTGGAATTGTCTTGAAAAGGATAAATAAAATGTTAACAAGACAAATTCCTAGTTTTATCAGTTCAACTTGGTGTCTTTTCTCTCACAAGAAACTCCTTGGCTATAGCCTATGACTTGGTTCTTACCATTAAAATCCCCTTTTCACACCAAATTGGGTGCTCAAAATCCCATACCCAAGATGGGAATCTTGCATGCATGCATTAGTAACTCCCATCATACGATGCCCCATGCAAACTACTAAGTGTCGATTGGAAACTTGCAACTTTATCCACCAAATATGCTCCATAATTGCTCTTCCCAAAATCCAATGCACCATTTAGAACCATGAAAATAAAATTAAAATAAATATTAATTTGGCCCCCTAAAATGATTAATAAATTTATCTTGAAAATCCAAATTACCTTATTTATCCATAGGTCCTGATTGACTATTTTGAAAATTGGGTTTACTAAAAATAGTAAATGTTTTTTTTTTTGGTAAAAGGAAAGTGATTCCTATTGTGTGGTCTCACAACACACCCCAAGACAATAAGACTTGGGGACTCAAGTGAAAAGAAAAAAATCTTATGGCAGAAGCTAGCTAGATGAAAAGATCATTGGAAGTGAAGAGCAAAGAGAAATCTTTAATAAAATAGTACTTCATAATGTAGTGTTCCAGGTACTGGATACTGAGAATCGGGAATGTTTGAAAAAGGAAAAAGGTAATGCAAATGTGAGAAAAATGTTTTGGTCCAATAGTTGAGGTCAAGTAAAACTGAAGTCCAGGGAAAATTCATGGGTAAAGCTGAATATCGGGTACTGGGTACTAGGTAGCAATGTAAAGTGAAGTTTTAAAATCTTAAGGATATCTAATGAGTCTGCTAGTCCAGTAACCTGGTATATAAAAGATAATAATGCAAGGATTTGTAATATGCTAGAAATTGTGTTATTTATGAGAAATTTATGTGATAGCAATTGAATGATGGTTTTATTTACATGAGATGTTTATAAATGTTTTTTTTAAAGGGATTTAATGAATGGAATTTGTGATTGTAGGAGATACATAGTTCGGGTATGGATTGTTAGGAAAATTTCAATCACGGATAGAATTATATCTAGATTGGGTTGCATACTCTAGGATTTTGTAATGCAGAGGGCTTTGAGTCCACTAAAATGCTAGAGACCCCGGTATTACACGTGGTGGAGACAAATGCTAATCTTTGGGGAAGCCCATTAATGAGAGTAGCAAGCCTAAAGTAGAACATGTAGGAACAGGGTGATAAAGTAATCATTCTGAATATATGGGAAAGGTCCTACACACTATCCTAATTAAAGTTATTTTCTTGGTGAAAATAAAGGATTAAAATCCCGAAGTGCTTCAATGTGTAGATTGGAGTTGACTTTGTTAACTTTGGTTGCAATTCTCTTACCATTCACTATATTCCACATGCCTTGATGTGATTCATCCCTTCGATTTCCTCTCATGTTTTTGTCTTATCCTATCTATGCCTTACTTCTATAAAAGGCTAGAGGATACTTATTTTTAAATTAAGTTCAGAATTTGTGGATGACAGAAGAGCCCAAACTTCTCTAATTTTTATTCTTTTTTCCTATTTTCTAAAAGCATTCCTCTCTAAAAACTTGTATGCACATCTAGATATTAATCAATATCAAAGCCAAATTGATAGCTACCTATCTCATGAATCTTGGTAGCTCATTTTGTTAGTTCAACCAAACAAGATTGTGTGTTGTGTCATTTAAGGGTGCATACAAAACCTACTCGGTGTCCAAAGTAAAAACCCTCTCTTTAAAAGCTTGCACCATTTCATATGTTGCTATGAAGCAATCTAGTGAAGTATAAAGCAGTTTTCTTTTATTTGATTAATTCTTTGGGGCATGTGTGAAGAACAACCAAGAGAAATTTTAATTTTCAGTATTTTTTATGCTTTATTTTAGAATAGATGTTTAAATTATAGAAAATGTTAAAAAAAAAAGATGAGTGAATGGAAATTTATTGAAAAATCATTCGTTTTCTATGAAATTTCTAAATTCTTAAAGCTAGATCTACTTAAGTGATAGCAAAATTATTGATATTCATATTGTATTATTTCAAATCTTTCAATTTCATGATGTTATTTTATGATTGAATTGTAAATCTTCTGTAAAACGCTTATGATTCTTAATGAAACTAGAAATAACCATATTCCCTTGAGATTAACATCAATATCACATCATACCCTGAAGTGAACCTAGTACTATCAATACTTGACTACCGGAGACTTGGGATTGAACTAATCCAACCTTTGTCCTATCATACGGATCCCCCTAGGTTTCCTTTGGTTAAGTCTTTCAAGAAGGATAGGCTCTTCACGATTTGTCTGTCAAGAATTTATTTGCCCTATTGTTGCAATTAACATCGTCATCAATAGGAACTGACACTAGAAGGAGGGCCATATATTGAAATTTGTATTAGTCATGAGTTTAAAGAGAATCTTTGGAAGTTGAGAAACATTGGAAAAATTTTAACCAGAGATTACATCCTTTGAGTTTATGCACCTTTGGTAGAGTCACTGAGTGTAGAATTCATGATGCAACTGATCACGGTGAACTTGATTGTGAAATTTTCTTTACTAGGGTAATTTTTGCTATATGTAAAGTGATTCTATTAATAGAAGAAGTTCTAACTACTAGAAGAAAGGAAATGTTAATGAGAAATACGTTCAACCCTAGTGGAATTGGAAATATTAAAAAATTAGCTAGTACATCAAAAGGGTTTGACAACTGCAATTATTATAAAGAAAATCCTAACATTTTGTAGGAAAATAGGCAAGAATGCTTAGATTCAGAGACATCACATCTAAAACAAGGAAATGTTATTGATGACTCATCATTCTCCTTATACATGGAAAAGAAAATTAAGAGGAGCGAGAAAATTGAGCGAGAGACGCGTGTATTTTACTCCAAGTTGAAAATTCACAAGTTAAAAAAGGAAATTTTCTTGATTTTATGCAAGATACAGAGTATCAAACTTTTACTTTTTCTCTTTTTGATACCAATATAAATTGTGGTATATCTTGGTCTAACAAAGTGCAAAGTGAAGACAAGACAAAAGACAAAAAATTTTGGAGAAGAAAGCCAAGGAATGGAAATAGTCATTCATGGAAAAAAAGAGAGTAAAGAGAAAAACCATGAACTAGGGCTAAAAGAAGGTAGAGTATGGTCACATTAGATGAAGTGTGTGCAATCGACCTTTAATGAGATCATTTTCATACATATGAGCCAAGTTATTGGTAAGTACGCTTTTGAATTTATGATTATTAAATGTAGAAAATTTAAAAGAACTCATTGTTATAGTAGAACTTTTAAAATTTCTTTAAATGAATTTAAGGATAAACCTGCTAGAATTTGTACCAAAACAACAATCGAAATAGTCATTGAAATCAAAATAAGTTATTTTTTTAGGGTTAATCATTTATTAAATTAGAAGTTTGGCTAGTTAGGGTTATTTTTATTTTGTTTTGTTTTTCTTTGCTATTGCTTTTCTTTCTTTCCCTTCTTCTTTTCTTTTTTTCGTTTGGCCTCTACATTAGCAAGTTTTTCTTAACTTACCTTACACATCATAGTTAATTCAAACATTTATAAAATTGTGCTATGAAATGTAAAATGAGAGAACTATGCACAGTAAATACATGCTTTAAGATGTACTACAAAGCTATATATGTGTGTGTATATCATGTATATACATGGTGTATCAAAATTCTTGCTTTAAAAGATAAAAAAAAGAAAAAGAGTGAGTCGAGCTACATATAGGAGTAGCCATTTAGTCGATATGGGATGCCTCATCTATTAGGGCCAAATACCCTATGTAGGCGAGTTCTTGGTGAAATTCAAAGTCACGAATATGGAGGTTAGTGAGGAAAGGCCAAAGTGGAACCACTTCCCCATGTTCCAAGAACTGAGGAATATCATCCATGGAAGGGATTTCAATGGTCAAATATGCAACAGACAAAATAGTATCCAAATTCTCCAAATATTCAATTCTTACTATCAGATTGGCAGCCGAGCAAACATCTTAAATAGGAAGCCCAATATCCATAAGTGATGCTACAAAAGGAGAAGCCACGTTGGAATAGAATCAGAAGTAGCGGCTGGATTTTACATACTTTTCCCCAAGGACAAAGCAAAAATTTAGGTACCTTGAAATTGGAAGTCCAAATGAAGAGAACCTTTTCAAGCCTTTGTGGTGTGATACTTCCTAAGAAAACATTCTGGCGGCAAGAGCAGGCCAAGCAAATTAGAGTATCCATAACCTAGAAGCAAACAAGAATGACCAAAGCAAGAAATGCAAAATAACAAGAAAGCTACGTAAATGTGTGAAGAATTTGAGAAGAAGTGCAAAATTTATAAAAATCCATGAGGAAGTTGTGGTGCATAGTTGCCTCGAGTGAAGTCTTGGAAACCTTAAGCAAGGTGGCAACTAGATAATTATCTTCAGGGCGGAATGTCAAATCAAATTAATTCTTTACACATGTAGTTGGTGATAAATTGCTTCAAATTTGATCAGTACGAAGATTGTGAATCAAGTAAGTTGAAGATTTTGAAGTTAATAGTTGTCATTTCATGTATTTTTTAAGCCATATTAATTATGGAGGTGCTTATGTGCACAAATTAAAAATGAAAAATTGAGTCGATAAGGCAATGCATGTCATCACCTAGGTAATTTGAAAGAAGTAATACGTGTGAGTTGAGGTGCACGGATTTAATGCAAAATAATGTGATTGTGTTTCAATGTCATCATGAAATTTATGATCCATTAATGTTGTGCAATGGCATCAAATTAGAAGTGCTATCCAAATATTTAGTAGTTTCCATAGAATTTAATCAGAAGGGTGATGACTAATGGTTCTAAATTTAGATTTAAATTTGGTGATTAAATTTTTCATTGCTAAATTTTAATTTATGCATATTTTCTAGCACATAGCGAGTTGCAGTTATCTAGGATTTGGCATAAAGTGGTAAAATTTAGCCAAAAATACGCACCAATAGGAAATTATTAAATGAGTTTTTTGGAAGTAGTGAGTTGATGAAAGGATTTACATTGAATGAAAAATCAAAAGGTAACCTTCACTGCCACTATAATTCCCAACCTAATGACAAGATTCATTGCTTGCAAGTTGAAAATGAGCTATCATTGAAATATCAAAATAGAAAAATGAGCTATCATTGCATTATCCAAAAAAAAACAGAGAGAAAGAAATCAACTCTTTAGGCTATACAAATATCTCTACGGGGGCTATAGACGTCTGGCTAGAAATAGAGCTATGTTTGGGGGGTATTATGGAGATAACCTTGTCTGGGCTATGAACGATTGACTGGAAGCAAGGCTCTATCCCTAGTTGGCTTTGAAGGATTACCAAATTATGTAGTTCAATGTCAATGAACTGATTCTTTTCACTGAATTTTGAAAACTAGAATTAATCAGAGCACACATGGATGTTTCTCGGGGAGTTTTACTTCATTTTTAAGTTAGAATCTAGGTAAAGGTGAAAGTTATTGTTTTAAAATATGCATAAATTATAATTTACAACTAGTGATTTAATCTCAAGTTTTGGTTTAAATTTGGTTTTATTGGTTGCAAGTTGTTGTGTGGTCTCACAACACACCCCAAGATTGTAAGACTTGTGGACCCAAGTGAAAACAAAATATCTTATGGTAGAACCTAGCTAGTCAAAAATATCACTGGAAGTGAAGAGAAAAGATAAATATTTAATAAAAGAGTACTTTGTAATGTAGTGTTTCGGGTATCGGATACTGGGAACCGAAAATGTTTGAAAAATGCAAAAGGTAATGCAAATGTGAGCAAAATTTTTTGGTCTAATAGTTGAGGTCCGATAAGATGGAAGTTCTGGTAAAAACGAAGTCCAAGGAAAATTCATGGGTAAAGCTGAATACTGGATACTGGGTACTAGGTAGCAATGAAAATTGAAGTTTTAAAATCTTAAGGATATCTAATGAGTCTAATAGTTCGGTAACCCGGTATATAAAAAATAATCATGCAATGATTTGTAATATGCTAGAAAGTGTGTTATTTATGAGAAATTTATGTGATAACAATTGAATGATGCTTTTATTTACATGAGATGTTTATAAATGTTTTTTTTAAAGGGATTTAATGAATGGAATTTGCGATTGTAGGAGATGCAGAGTTTGAGTATGGACGGTCAAGAAAATTTGAATCATGGATAGAATTATATCTTGATCGGGTTGCATAGTATGGGATTTTGTAATGTAGAAGGCTTTGAGTCCATCAGAATGTTGGAGACCCCGGTATTACATATGTGGTAGACACAAATTCCAATCTTCGGGGAAGCCCATTCTTGAGAGTAGCAAGCCTGAAGTAGAACAACGTGTAGGAACAGGGTGATAAAGTAATCATTTTGAATATATGGGAAAGTTCCTACCAATTATCCTAATTCAAGTTATTTTCCTAGTGAAAATAAAGGATAAAAAACCCGAAGTGCTTCAACGTGCTGATTGGAGTTGACTTCGTTGACTTCAGTTGCAATTCTCTTACCATTCACTACATTCTACATTCCTTGATGTGATTCATCCCTTGGATTTCCTCTCATTTTTTTGTCGTATCCTATCTATTCCTTCTATAAAAGGCTAGAGGATACTTCTTTTTAAGTTAAGTTCAAAATTTGTGGATGTCAAAAGAGCCAAAACTTCTCTAAGTTTTTATTTTTTTCCTGTTTTCTAAATCATTCCGGTCTAAAAACTTGTATGCACATAGATATTAATCAATATCAGAGCCAATTTGACAACTACCTATCTCATGAATCTTTGTAGCTAGTTTTGTTAGTTCATCCAAACAAGACTATGTGTTGCGCCATTTAAGGGTGCATACAAAACCTACTCGGTGTCCAAAATAAAACCCCTCTCTTTAAAAGCTTGCACTATTTTATATGTAGCTATGAAGCAATATAGTGAAGTATAAAGTGGTTTACTTTGATTTGGTTAATTATTTGGGGCATGCGTGGAGAATAACCAAGAGAAATTTTAATTTTTAGTAAATTTTATGCTTTATTTTAGAATAGATGTTTAAATTCTAGAAAATGTTTCAAAAGAAATAGATGAGTGAATGGAAATTTATAGAAAATATTTCATTTTCTATGAAATTTTTGAATGCTTAAAGCTAAATCTACTTAAGTGATAGAAAAATTGTTGATATTGATGAAGTATTATTTCAAATCTTTCAATTTCATGATGTTATTTTATGATTGAATTAGAAATATTGTTTAAGATGCTTATGATTCTTAATGAAACCATAAACAACCATATTCCCTTTGAGATTAATAGCAATATCCCATCATACCCTAAAGTGAACCTAGTACTATCAAGACCTGACTACCAAAGACTTAGGATTGAACTAAGCCAACCTTTATCCTATCATACAGATCCCCCTAGGTTGCCTTTGGTTAAGTTTTTCAAGAAGGATAGGCTCTTTGCAGTTTTTCTATGAAGAATTTAGTGGCCTTGTTGTTGCAAGTAACATCATCATCAAGAATGCATATATATATATAATATGTATACAAAAGCATGTTTCAGATTGCAGATTGCTAGTTGAAAATGGAAATATTTATTAAGTCTATGCATTTTAAATCTACTGAGTCCAAAACATAACTATACTACAAATCCTGAAACATGTTCCCCCAACCCTAGTATCATGATATCGATGCATGGCACATATTCCTTGCAGCAAATTACAATATTTTATCACCTCACCCCCTAAAGAAAGTCTTAAAATAGAAAGGAATTATTAGAATTAAAACTTATTACATTAATATTTTAAGCCCAATACAAAGTAGTCGATAGCCAATAGAAGTAGGAAAAAATTTGACACTAGAGATCATGATTTGTCAAATTTTCCAAAATTAACACACTGCTACATTCATTGTTCCATAAACACTAGGAAATTTTCATCTTGACCTTCTTCCATGTCAACTACAAGTTGCAAACAAAATCTTTTACATACAAGAGCCCTCACATCTCAATCCACAACACTTTATGGAAGAGGACATGCACCTGGAGCAATGTATGCCTAAGTAGCTGCTTGTAATTGTTCCAATTGATGGTTATTATCAAAAAGAAAGAAAACATGAGACCGCAAGAAAGTAATTGTGAAATATTTCTCTTTTATGTCAATTTCCAAACTAGCACAGAAACACCTATAATTCTTCCTCAAAGCCTTCAATTGTTTTTTCATTATTGTTCTAATATGAAAATTTTATTGCATTATATATCTTGATAACCTTGGCATTGTTTGAGAATTTTTGTTAAAACAACCGACCTATGAGTCATTTTCCCTTAAGCAAATTGTACCCTTGAACCACCATTAGAAAAGCATTATGTTGAAGGAACTGACCCCTAACATATTTTCTAGCAATGTCTTCCAAATCCCTTAAAGACTAACAAAAATCCATCAAATTTGACATGAAAATAGAAAGCATCTAAGATGGCAGCAAGATCCTCCATGCTTTTGGACTAATTAACTCAATGCTAATCATTGTTTGAATGCAATCTTCCACCTGTAGGAATTCTAGCTTGAACATGATTCCAAGATCTTCGTGCAATAGGAAGCCCTCGAGGGCTTCTCCCAAGCCTAAACCATCATGCAAATGCAGAGATTCCAGGGTTGGTAAGCCATTTTCCAAGCGATTAGTGTATATTAATACACACCACCTCTAGAAAACTGCCACTAGTCCTCATCTCCTGCCACCCATGACGAACATTATTTTTAGAAAAGGGGACATTACAAGTCCTCCCTCCCAAATATTACTTTTCCTCAATCAATGAATACTTGTAAATTTTATTTTTATAAAATGGGACATTACAAGTCCTCCCTCCCAAATATTACTTTTCCTCAATCAATGAATACTTGTATGAAATTGATCTTCAATCTCTTCCCATGTTACATCTCCACTAGGTAAATCTTTCCATTTGATTAAGTGTTGGATGTTAGCTTTTATTATTAGCTTCTCTCCTCTTGTTACCCAAACTATTCCAGGTCTCCCATATTTTTTTCCTTAATCATCTGATGGTGTAATCTCAAGAGAAATCATAGTTTTTTGTCCCACCTAAATTTATCTTGAAAATCCAAATTACCCAATTGATCTATATGTCTTGATTGACTATTTTGAAAACTAAGTTTACTAAACATGGTAAATGCTATTTTTAGAAAAGGGGGCATTACAAGTCCTCACTCCCAAATATTACTTGTCCTTAATCAATGAAGAATTGTATGAAAGTGATCTTCAATCTCTTCTCATGTTGCATCTCCAGTAGGAAAATATTTCCATTTGATTGAGTGTTGGATGATACCTTTTCTTCTTAGCTTCTTCCCCTCTTGTTACCCAAACTCTTTCAAGTCTCCCATATTTTTTTCCTTCATCACCTGATGGTGGCATCTCAGGAGAAATCATAGTTTGTTGTCTCTAGTGAAAATTATTTCTACGGTCTCTTGGGGAAGTCATCATGATGAAAAGATGGCAAATAGGCACATGTTTTACATTCAAAAAAATTGAAAAACTAAAAAATATGTAAAAAATAGTAAAGACAAGAATAGTCCTCTAGTTGAAACTACCTCTGGTGGTGCCTTGGACAAGTACCATGGCGAAAACCATCATGTAGGAATCATGTGTAATACAATAGACTTTTCCATCTTGTAGGTCATCTAATTTCCCATCTTACATGGACATGTCATCTATTCAATTCTATCATTCATCATTTTTTGCATCTAGTTATAGTAGGTGAGTACATCCTATTTTCCAATAAATTTTGATCTATGCCTTCTAGCACACTTAGTGACTAGGATTCCTTCCATAGTTGACAATTTTCATGAATTTTGCATAAATACATCAATAAACTCAAGAAAAAATCCAAACATAAATATGTACTTCAAACCTTGAAACATCACACTTTAAACATGTGATTTTAACATGAAACCTTAGAGATTGATATCAACCTCGATAACATACAGTAAAAACAATCCTTTTCCATCATGAAAATATCCTTATTTCCCATCACTTGTATTATACATGATTTTTCCTTCTCTAAACCAATTTTTTGTTTAAATGGGATTATTCCTTCTTGAAACTGAAAATGATCCAAATACATACCTTAGTCTTTTATGCACCTTGACATAAGATGTGTATTATTAAGGTTCTATTGATCATTGCTTGCTTTCTTCTTTGGTTTATCATTTTTTATCTTTGATCTTTCTATTGATTTATCTTTCGATCCATAATTTTCCTACTCAAGGTCACCATGATCATTTCATATATTATTCTTTTAATTTGTTATATAGTAGGGAAAGGTATTTTTTTCTTATGTTATTTGTTTGATGGTTATCTCATCACAAATCCACCAAGAGCACCAAACACCTTGTGAGTGTTGGAGCATCTTCTTATCTATTGTTTTCTTGAGAGAGTCCATGCATTTTATAGATTATCATCTTGGTCTTATACATGTTGGTTCATAAAGTTCATTTCTATATTGAATATAGGTTTTGTGAATGGTGGATCTAGACCTGCATAAACATGAAAAATAAACACAATATTAGTCAATTATATACTTCTAAACCATAATTCCCCATAAGATTCATTTGAAGCATAAAGAACAAGAAATAAAGTAAGGAACACAAAATAAAGCAATCTAATCCTATTCAAATGCTCATACCCTCAATCCCATGGGGGAATTGGTGCTATTTTGATGTGGAAAATAACCCTTTCCCAATTCCTTGCATGCTTGATGATGATCAATGGTGCTCCTTGATAAAATTTTCCATAACCTAGCTATGAAATTGATGAAGACTATGAAACTTGGATGAGAATGGATGAAAGTGCTCAAAAAATGAAGATAATGATTATACTTAAAGTTATGTCCAAAATTAATAAAAGAGCTCTCCATTTATAGAAGAGAAGGATGGAATAATGAGAAAAAAGGATGAATGTGGGATAAAAGATCAACCAATACCACAATGCCACTTGTCAACATGTTATTGAAGAGAGGTGGAGCACATTTTGATGAATGTGCACATAAATGCTATTAGGTGGATATTTGAAAATGGAAAAGTGACATGTTGGAGGAAGAAGAAAGAAGAGTTAATGCCACTTGGCTCAAGAAAAAGGACATGTAAGAGGCCTTTAATTCATTTTTGGATGGAAAAGTCCTTTTGGGAGGGAGAATTCAAATTTGAAGAATATTCCAACTTGATGCCCTTTTGAATGAAAATAGGAGAATTAATAAATCAATTAAATTGATTTACTTGCACAAGTTGCAAAATCTAGATGATTTGAGGGATTAGTGTTAGGATTAATCATGATTTGATTAATTTAGATGGAGATTAGTTGATTTGACACTTTGACTTAGATTTTTGGATTTAAATGAATCAAAATGAGAGGAATAATGAATATTTGACTTAATTAAATAAATTTGGATTTATTTAATTAAAAGGGGATGGTGTTAGACTTAAATCAAACAGAGGTTCATATATTTAACTTAAAGGAGATGAATTTAGAACTTAATTAAATAAAATGAATTATTTAATTAAAAGAGGGACATTAGGATTAATTAAACAAAATGATTTATTTAATTAATAGGAGATAATGATTTAATCAGATAAAATTGATTTATTGAATTAAAAGATGAAATATAATGAATTTTTTTTTTAGAAGAATAACGATTTAAACTTTTTAACGTGACCGGCGGCGCTGGCGCGACACGCCCTCCGGTACCACGGGACGGGGGAGACTAGAACTCGTGACCAGCAGAGCCGCAACGGAATTACTTAGCCAACCGAGCTAGGGCCCCCGCCCGAAATATGATGAATTTAATCAAATAAAGATTATTCAATTAAATGGTTAGTAAATGAGTGGTTTAGGATGAATTGATGTTAGTAAATTAGGATCAAGTGCATGAGATCAATCAATATATTTTACGTGTCTACATTTTTTCCCTCTTTGAAACAATGTACCCGCTGTGTTGGTTCAAAGAATAAACTTGTCAAAATAAAAATTCAAAAAAAAAAAAGAAAATTCAGATGCCCCCCTGTTAGCCCAGCAAAAGAATTATGCCGGTATACTGCCCCCTCGAGAGATTGGATGAAATTTTAGTTTTTTGGGTAATCTCTCAAAAAAGGAGGACAAGTTGCCTGATAGGTCCAGAAAGGCTCTAGGATATCAAAAACATGCTAAAATGTGAGAAAAAGACTTGAAACGAGCTTTAGTTGGGAAAAAATAGGGTTGAGGGCAAAAAACCCTAGTTTGACGACTAAACAAGGTCAAAAAACCCTAATTTTCATTGTTAAATAGCCCTCGAGGGATCACTTTCCATTCATTTTCACACTCAAGCCTTTAGAATTTCTTGTTTCTGAGCTTTGACCTTCATGCGAGATGGTGCAAAGAGTGCTTCCCCAACACATCTCTGAGCGAGTACGAGTCTACCAAATGCTTCCAAGCATAGGACCATTGGTATGAGACCCTAACTTGACCTATTATTTCAATTTTTGTGTGCATTTAATAGGGTTTGAAAGTCAAACTTGTTTAGCAACATTGTTTAGTGCCACTGAAAGGGTAGAATCGTCAATGCTAGGCCTCAAACCATGTTGCTATTGTGACCTATGATACTGCATCATAGTTTAGGATTTAGGGGCAAACTCCAAAGGATGACACATATGCAAATGACACCACCACAATCTAGTTAGGTTATTAGGGTTTCTGAGTCAAATAGGACCATAGTCAAATAGCGAAACTACAGTTTAGTTTGCAATTTGGGGCCTCCAGTGGCACAGTTTGGAGTTTCCAAATAGTGATGCCTTTGCAAATAGTGATGCCTTTCTTGTTTCAGTTACAAAAACTTCAAACGAGATCTAGATTTTTTACAAAACTTGACACCGTGACTTTATTGGTGTAGGAGGAAAGAGATCTCGTACATTTACGTGAGCACTAATCCTCAGTGCTTAGCAGATTGAGCGGGTTGCATGAGTTGCTTCAGGAGCACCTTGGAGCAATCGGTCTATGGTACATCACATATGTGCCTACCATCGGGACTCACTTAGCCATGATGACCGCACTAGCCAAGGAATGCCATAGTGAGACGTCATCCTTTCATCTTCCCACCGGCGAGGTGACCCTCACACTAGAGGACATCTAGCAGATTTTATGATTGCCCATCCATGGTGAGAGGGTGATAAATGATATTGACGCTGGAATGGATGCATGCTATGAGATTATGGGGATGGATGAGATTGTCTTCACCGAGGGTCAAATTGAGATTGAGCGCTATAGAGGTCGGGTGTCTACATTTTGACTAATTGTGGCAGCCATTATTTCAGGACTTGTAGCTCCAGATCGGTGGGGGTGATATTTCATTCCAAGATGGGGTCTAGCTTGGGAGCAGATGCTCTTTAGGAGTGCTGCTTTTCTTGGGGAGCAGTGATGTTGGCCTCGATTTACCATAATTTGTATAAGTTTTCCTATTGTGACAACAGAGCTATTGGTACTAGGGTCACTCTTTTGCATATTTGGGCATGGGAGCACATAGCCATGCTTCAACCGAGAGTCATAGCAGTCGATGTGGATCCCAATGACCCAATAGTTTGGCAATATAGGGGTGGTCTTACTTTCACATATACACGACAGCTTGGCATCCCTCACCGGCATAGGGTTATCAATGAGAAGACCACATTTACTTAGAGACCTTGGCTAGGGATGCTTGAATGATATGAAGATGTACATCAGTTGTTCTATGCCAGGAAGGATTGGCTCATGCAGGGACGTGAGCACATGATGATTGAGCGCTACTTGCCTGATCGGGTAGCAAGATAGTTTAGAGACATCCATGATAGGCTAGATGATCAATATGTGGCCATTTTTGTGACTACCTAGGAGATGACATGGGGTTAGACGATCCCAAAAGAGGATGTGGTTGATAGTTCTAGATACCTGGTAGCAGGGCCTTGGGCCTATGATTAGGGGCAGGAAGACCCAAGTACTACACAAGCTTATGATGACTAGTTCAGGCCTCTAGTTTGACTGATAGTGCCATGGATAGTACTTCCACGTCAGAGGCCCTAAGGTAGGATGACCAAGAGAGGACACGTCCCAGCAAGGGGAGGAGGAGGATCACCTCCACACAAGCCTGAGAAGAGAGATCAGGGGGATGGGCATCAACAGAGAGATACCCCTAGGGATCAATAGTCACTTGGTAGGGATCAACAACCCCCACAGAGATATCAGCCACCACCTCAACCTGATTAGAGGGATGTTTTGATTCAGCAGCTCCAAGCCCAGGTGTAGACATTGATGAAAAAGAGGGACTAGGCCCGATAGCAGGTTTAGGCCCTCACAACAGAGACAAACTACAGAGCTACAACTAGTGTAGGAGGTGGGAAGACGCCAGCAGTTGGAGAGTATGACAGTTGCAACATAGAGTAGGACTCTCCCTGCATGAATGTTCTACGAGGCCATGCATGAGGTCGAGTATTATCAGTTTCACTATCAATAGGCAGTTCCTCCAATGACTTGGGTGGTAGAGTTTTCCTAGTAGACAGGGTATAGGTAGGATTAGCCTGAGAGACCAGCAGGTGAGGGGAGTAGCCATTAGGGATAGCTCACACATTTTTTATCAGCAACACTATTCTTTTTGAGATTCACAGATTTCATTTTTTATAGCCTTGGGGGAATTGTATACATTGATTGATACATACACATGAAATTTGATCTTGCTTTATACCATGATAGTTACATTATTGATATATATGATATGATATGACCGATTTTATTATGAGATGTTTCCTATTTTATTTATGCACTATGTATGGATGTATTTACTTTTCTATATGTGATGTGACTTTATATTATGTGATGCGATGCAGATGCTTATGGATGTCATGGATGCATTTCTTTTTCAGTATCTTTTCTATGTACTTTTTATGATGATGATGAATGGATGATATGGATGAAAATTTTATGATATGCAAATGATTTTAAATGCTTAGACTAATATATCTATATTATGCACCTAATGGATGATGATATTGTATGAGATGTTATGACATATTCCTTTTCTTTTTCAGTACCTTTTTCATGTATGATATGATAATGCATGTATGGATGTCATGTTGATGCCTATATGATTATGCAATGGATGATATGATGCATATATGGATGAAATGATGATGTTTATATGATTATGCTTTTATGATGATATATGATGATGCATATGATGATGCTTTTATGATTATGCAAATGGCTGATATGATTATTCATATATGGATGATATGATGATGCCTATGTGATGATGGTTTATGAGATGTTTAGAATAACCAATCTATATTATGCAATGATGAAATGCAATGTATGTGAGATGATTAGTTTTTCCTATATGATATGACATGTAGTATGTTGATGGTTTATGGTTGTAGGATGGATGCATTAGTGAGGTTTTTTTATTTTAACTGTCATGGCACCATGCTAGCACATAGAGAAGAAAGAAGAAATGATATGAAGAAAAGAGGATCCAACAAGCCCATGATCTATGAGACTTTATTAGAGATGATGATGATGATGATGCAATGCTTATCAGGAATTGGGATATTAAAAGGGATACTTACCTTATATTTGATAACACACATAGGAACAATGCATCAAGGTATAAAGAACCAGGATGGAGTTGCACCTAGTGTGATGGACTTTGACTCAATGATGAGATAGGAGTATTCCTGTTCACACCTGGCATATGGAACCTTCTTTAAAAAGTAGTTAAGATATTCCAAACATCTCAAACCAAAACATAGAAAGGCAAGCCTTCCTATGTTGTCAACAATACACCTAAAACACCCTCCCTACACCCAAACAAAGCACACATAACCAAGGTTATATTATAAGAAAATTTAGCCAGCACAATAGATAAAAAGATAATGACCATTGCCCCATTCCTTTGTCTCTAAATCCCTTTGTTTGGACATCATCGAGAGGTCATTGGAATGAGTGCAATAAGATAAATCAAAAGCCAAAGATCAAGAAAACAAACAAGTTAATGTTCTTCATATCGCTAGCCAAGATTAAACTATGGTGATTCTTGATGTTGATGTCCATTGTAGGAAGGATGCATCCTAGAACATGATGTTATCAGATGACTTTGGGACAAACTAGATGATGAGCTATTAATACCAAGAGTTGACCAACTTGTTTACCTACTGATCTAGACTTGAGACCTTGACGTTTGAGTTTCACTTTCAAACTGCTATACTCATTTCTAATAGTTTCACCAAAGGTTGAGGATGATGATGATTTATTATGAGAGGATATTTATTGCTAGTGAAAGCGAGGAGGATATTTTTTCAACTATTTGGATGTTTTTGACATTTTAACATGTTTTGAGGCTATTTTTGGTATTTTCGAGATGTCTTACAAATGTTTTGATTTTGGAAGTTTCCAATGTATCGGTGTTGTCTAAGATTTTGACCAAGAGACTAACCTAAAGACCTATCCTAGGGGCCTTGGGGCTGATCAAAGATTAACCTTTCCTATGTTATACATGCAAAGACGACGTAGTTTGACTAACACAAACTCGATTATTGATGAGATATGAACAAATGGATTGCTAGCTTATTATGACGGACTCCTAAAGGACTTGACCTAAGTGTCTCGAGGGATGATCCAAGATCAACCTTGCCTACGTTCAGAGCTCAAAGACCCATAGTTTGACAAGACGACTTTATTTTTTACTTCTTTTTTTACTTTTTGACCTATTTTTTGATTTTGACATGTTTTGAATGTTTTTGGGTTTTTTTATTTTATGAATGTTTTTGGATTTTTTTATTTTTCTAATGTTTCTAGATTTTTTTATTTTCTGATGGTTTTGGATTTTTAGATTTTGGGAAGACTTCAAGAATATACACAAATCTGATTCGATGATAACATTCTGCCAGTGTGATGCTATAGACTACTCCAATATAGGCAGGACAATCTGACCTCAAAAATGGGCCAAATAGCACTAAGAAGGATCATGATACGAATGTAGGACCAAGCTATGATGTAGACGCAAATGGATGATATGGAAGGATGAATGCGATGGAAGTGTGATGGATGAAAGATGCAAAATAAGCCGTGTAAACCTTGGTGGATGGAAAGTTCTTATTTACACAAAGTGCCTGTTTGTCAGGTTTTCACCAAGGTACTTGCCCAAAGTGCCACCGAAGTGGTTTTCACTAAAGGACAATTTTTCTCTTTACTGTTCTCAATCCTTTTTCTATTTTTTTGGATTTTCTAGTTTTATACCTTGGAAGTTTAGGCATAAAACTTTTTGAGATGGGAACTATTCATGGGTTCCTATAGAGGCTCACCTTTTGGTGTCAATAGCTGATATGCCCCTGACTTGTAGCTTGCTATGATGAGGAAGGGTGCCAACCAATTGGGTTCAAACTTTCCCTTGCCACCTAGATTTGGAACATTCTTCTGATTCTCCTTTAGCACAAGCTCTTCAACTTGAAAGATGTGACTCCTAATATTCTTGTTGTAACTCTGCTTGAGACAGGTTTGGTAAACTTGCAAATGGTTTAAGGCATCCTCATCTAGTAGTTCCAGCTTGTTTAATCTTGACACCCAATATTCTGCATCTGTGACAAGATTCTAAATGATATTCTCAGTGATGGGAGCTCAATCTCAATAGGGAGGATGGCTTCTGATTCGTAAACCAGGGAGAAATGGGTTGCACTTGTTGATGTGTAGATGCTTGTTCGGTAGGCCCATAAGGTGGGCTTCAATTCGAGGTGCCAATCATGACTAGCTTCATTGATTTTCTTCTTGAGTATTTTTAAGATGGTCTTATTTATAGCCTCAGATTTGTCATTTCCTTAGGGGTAGTATGGGGTGGAAAAGTGATGTTGGATATTGAAATTTTGGCATAGGTTTCGAACATCCTGGTTTTTAAAAGGTGTCTCGTTATATGAGATAATGGATTGAGGGACACCATAGCAGAAAATTAGGTAGTTCATAATGAACTTGGATATCTACTTTCTTGTGATATAGGTCATGGGAATGGCCTCTACCCACTTTGTGAAGTACTCCATGGTGGTGATGATGAAAATTATGTCCACTGGATGAGGTGGGGGTAATTTTTTTGATGAGACTGAGCCCCCATTGTGAAAAGGGCCAAGGTGTAATAATCAGGTGGAGCTCTTGAGTTGGTGCATGGATGAGATACCCATTTTGCTAACACTACAAACACCCTCGGACATAGTCATGAGCTTCTCTTTCCATTGTAGGCCAATAGTACCCAGTCCTCAGCAATTTCTTAGCCAAGGTCATACCACTCGAATGTGAACCACAAATGTCATTGTGTACCTTGGTTAAAGTGGTCAAATTTTCCTTAGCGTTTAGGCATTGTAAAAGGGTTCCTTCAGTCCTCCTATGGTATAGGGTATCTCCTAAGATAACAAAACAAGATGACTTTTTGACAAAGGCTCTTTTAAGATTCAGGGTTATATCAGAAGGGAGGACTCCTATTCTCAAGTAGGTGTATATATCATGATACCAGGGATCATTGGGACCAACAATTTCACATACCAATTCAAACTCTAATACCTCAAATGCTGGTATGAGACACTACTCTACAAGGAATTCTTGCTTTGGGATGTTGTGTGGGATATCCAATAGTGATCCAATTGTTGTGATAGTGTCTACTCCCCTATTATTTTCTCTAGGTATTTGCTCAAATGTGATATCAATGAAGAACTCTTTGAGGCTTTCCACTAGTTTCTTGTAGGGGGTCACCTTGTCATCCTTCATTTTATATTCATCATTTACTTGGTTGATGATAAGATGTGAATCTCCATAGACCTTGAGTGCCATGATCTGCTATTATACTGTAATTCTCATCCCTATGACAAGAGTCTCATATTCTGCAATGTTATTTGTGCAAGGGAATGACAACTTATATGATTTAGGTATGCAATCCCCTTGTGGAGAGATAAAGAAGACTTCGACACCTGACCCATGTTTTGTGTAGGATCCATCAAAGTACATTTTCTAGTGATCTGCCACACTTAAGTTGAAGATTGATTCATCGGGGAACTCTAATACAAGTGGGTTTTCTCAATATATCGGTTCCTCCACCAGCTAATCTGCAATTGCTTGTCCTTTAATTGCATTTCGTTCCACACATTGAATGTCATGCTCTGTCAGGATTATAACCCATTTAGCCATTCACCCTGTAAGCATTGCTTTAGAGAGAAAATACTTGAGAGGGTCTATCTTTTCAATGAGTTTTATCTAATGTGCTAGCATGCAATGTCTAAAAATTTTGCACTACGAACATGACAACTAAGAAGGCCTTCTCAATTGATGTATAATTCAGCTCGTGTCCCACCATGGTCCTACTAATGTAGTAGATAGCTCCCTCTTTCCCATTTTCAACATGTTGTCTCAAGAGAGCACCAAGATATGCTATGGTTGTTGATATGTACAGGATAAAGGGTTTTCCTAGAATTGGCGGCATGAGAACTCATAGTGTGAGTAAGTACTCCTTGATCTTGTTGAAGGAATGATCACATTTCTTGTCCCATTTGTATGCTACCCCCTTGTGGAGTAGATGAGAATATGGGATAGCCTTGTTTGCTAGTTGCGCTATGAATAGGCAGATGAACTGGAGTCTTCCTTGTAGGCCTCTTAGCTATTTTAATGTTTTTGGTACCTCCATTTTGAGGATTTCTTTGTCTTTGGCAGGGTCTACCTCGATTCCTCTCATGGATAGAATGTACCCTAAGACCTTGTTTGATTGTACCACAAAGACACTTTTTTGGATTGAGTTTGACCTTGTACTCTTCTATCTTGTCAAAGATGGAGCCCAATGCTGCTATGTGATCTTGAAATTTCTTTGACTTAGCCAATATATCATCCACATAATCTCCCATAGTTTTATGAATCATATCATGAAAGATTAGTGTCATGGCCCTTTTATAGGTTGCTCCTAAATTTTTCAACCCGAATGGCATCATATTCTAGCAATATGTCCCCCATGGACAAGTGAAGGTTGTTTTGTACTAGTCATCCTTAGCTATCATGATCTAGTTGTAACCTGAGAATCTATCCATTAATGATAGCATCTCATGTTCTGCTATCATATCCACAATCATGTCGATGTTTGGGAGAGGGAAATCATCCTTGGGAAATTCTTTGTTAAGGTCTCAAAAGTCCATGCAGATGCAAATGTCCCCAGTGGGCTTTGAAACAGGTACAAGATTTGAGACCCACTCTAGCTAATCAATCGGTCATATGAACCCTACATCTAGGAGATTCTGTAATTCCATTTTGACCAATAATGCTATCTAGGGATGCATCTTCCTTAGCTTTTGTCTCACTAGCTTTGCTTTGAGGTATACAGCTAGGTGGTGAACCACAAATTCTAGATCAAGCCTAGGCATGTCAACATAGGTCCATGCAAAGTTTTTCTTTCTTTCTTTTAAGAATGCTGCTAAGAGGTCTTATTCTTCTATCAGAAGTGATTCTGCATAGAATGTTATGTGTGTTGTTTCTTTTGTCCCTAGCTTGATTGGATTGCACTTCTCTACTAAGACTGTGATTTCTCTGAATGAATGGTACTAAGGGGAAGATTGAATCCCTCATCCTCTGGTGCCTTAGAGAGGTTTTCACCATTGGATGCATCCTTTATTTTTACTATTTTTCAGGTCAGAGAGTGCCACAGTTTGGTTTTCACTCAAAGACCTAGAGATTATTCTCATATTTTCACTTTTACGACTGAAGGATTCAATCATTTCCCCAAAATAGGAAAGTGTGTCAAGTATGATGTCAAACCCATTTTTGTGATCTTCGTATGCTATAGTATCCTATAATCCCATGAATTTTGAGAGCACCTCATCATTTTCAAATGTGTCCAAAATTGGTGGTCCTCATTGGTTGTAATCGATGAGTTGGGGATAGACTAAGTTTATCTCATGGGTTTGTTTGGTTGACTTAAAAGATAGGGTACTAATCATGAGAAGGGAGGAATCCATGAATAGCATTGGTAGGTCAGTTATGGGATCCTTGTCACTACATACATTGGTTATGTTAAAGGTAAAGTTATCTATGACTTGACCTATGGATACTGGTAATTGAAGAGCGGATGCTGATAATTGAGGGGGAGTTTTGAAAATTTTTAACTGTGGCTGCTTTGCCATGTATGGTCACCTTTGGAGGGGTAAATCTGAGGCCAAGATTTCTTATAAGCTTCTCAGCGATAATGGGTTCTAACAGGCCATTGTCATTCTGCCCAAGTTTCTTGTTCTTGTTGTAACCCATGCTAAGCATCATTTGTAATCCTTTGCTACTCTCATCCATGGTAAGATTAGGCATGGGCCTTTCATCTTGGTATAGGAGACTTGATATGTCTTTTTCATCTACTATTTCTTGACTTAGATCTCCCCAACATCTGAATCTAGAAGGGTCTACTTTGAAGGTTTGGCATGATGTTTCATTTGGTTGGGGTTTCTTGTGAGACCTAGGAGATTGAGGTAACTCTCCTATTACGAAAACATTTTTCTTCATCTTGTAATCCCCACACCCATTGTCCTGGATAATGAATTTTATTTCAAAGATATTAGGGATGGCGAGTGTCTTTGTCTCAGAAGTGGAGGATAAAGTAGCATGGTCTACATATGGATTTGTAGAGCCTTCATCATTCTTTGGGACTTGAGGGATTTTATAGTATTTTGCTTCCAGGTTCTTGGAGTAATAAAAGGGCTTGGGATCACCATGGACTATGACCTCTTGATTTTGATATGGGAATTTGATGCACTAGTGGAAGGTAGAAGTGATAGCTTGCATCCCATGGATCCATGGACGCCCCAGGAGAATATTATAAGGTAAATCAAGGTCAAGGAACTAGCATGTGGTTTCCATAATGGTTGGCCCTACTTGAATAGGGAGTTGAATAGTTCCTTGAGATACTCTTTCCTGATCATCATATGCTATGATTGTAACACCCTTGCCCTTTTCAATGGCATCCTTAGAGAATCCAAGATTTTTTATTAGTTTGAGCGAATAGATATTTAGACCTGCACCCCCATCTACCAAGACCCTTTTGACTTTGCTTTTATGAACTAGGACTTCAAGATGGAGTGCACGATTATTAGATGGTTGGGTGGGAAAGTCCTAATCAAAAAATGTTAGGAGATTTGGGGTGGTGATGTGTCTGATCATAGCTTGGAACTAGTCAACATCAAGATCTACAGAGATGGTGGATGAAGCCAATGCTTCCTCTAGGATTTTTCAATGTGTGGGAAAAATATTTAGCAACTCCATGATGGAGATTTGAGAGGGGGTTCTTTTCAACTAGTATAAAACATTGTAGCCATTGGGAACAAATTTTGAATTGGAGGTGGATGCTCTAGGTGGCTGGGATGATCCCACAATGGTAACTTTTCCATCACGTATGATGACTCCACAATCAACTTTGGCTCCCTTGATGTTAACAACAGTGACCCATTCATCTAGGGATGTGACAACATGATTGTACACATCGTTCACATTGGCATACTTGGTCTTTCCATGGTTGTTCCCTTTGTTATGATCCAACATCAGATTTGTGTATATTTTAAGGTCTTGATTTCTAGCTAGTTGTTCAACGTTTATGACCTTGTAATCAATGAGGTCTTGGATCAAAATTTTCAGCCTCATGCAACTGGTAGTTGTGTGTCCCTTGATTTTGTGAAAATTTCAAAGGTGATTTTCATTGTACCATGGTGGTTTCACTTGGGGTTCTTGATAGTTCTCATAGATGAGGATTTTGATGAGATTCTCATTTACCAACTTCTTCATGACGGATTCAATTGATTCTCCAAGGGCAGTGTATTTTCACTTGGGGGGATATTGCTTGTTTTGTGGGGGTGGTCCCCTTTGATTATTCAGATTATTGACTTGATTATTGGGTGGTGGTTGTGATACCGCGTTAGCTTGTGTGTTGTTTTGATTATTTCCTTGCAATTGTTGGTATGTTTAGGTGTTTTGTTTTGGAGCATTGATTATGACCTTGGCATCAACCACACCATCATCAATAACATTTTTGTTCTTCACCCATGTGTGAGGTTTCTCATTGTAACTGGTGGATGGGAGATTGTCTGGATATTCTTGATAAGTGGGTGTCCCTCCTTGTGCAATAAGGGCTCTTTCGATGTTGAGCACCTTGGGGATCAAATGGTCATATGTGGTGATACATTGCATCTTAAGGTGGAATGACAAGGTTTTCTCAAGATTGGCAATGATGGTGCAGATTTGTTGTTCTTCTGGCATGGTCCATTTGCTCCTATTGGCCTTGGATCACCATCATTGTAATAAGAGAATGATTCCCCCTTAGCTTGTTTAAGAGTAGATAGTTCCTCTAGAATCACATCCATGCCTATGTTGATTGCATAGTTCTTTATGAATGCATCCATGATTTCTTGGAACTTTTTGATTCTAGGAGGAAGGTGAGAGAACCATTCCATGGTAGGGCCAGCCAAACCTTGAGGGAATAGTCGCATTATATATGTATCATAGTATGTGACCTCCATGCAATGTACCTAGAATTCCCTGATGTGATCTTCAGGGTTTCCCATCCCATGATATTTATCAAATTTAGGGATTTCAAACCCCTTTGGGAATGGTACCATCGCAAGGCTCCTGTTGAATCGATAGGGGCACAAATTTCTTGGTGTTTTCATTATTTTCCTAGATTGGAGATCTAGCACCTGCTACAAGAGTAACTTGATATGTGTTGTCACATCGTTTTGTGGATTGGGATGTGGAGTGAACATATTTTGAGGCAGTTGAACTATTTGAGTGATGGGTGGAGTGTTGGGTATGTTGGTGGAAGTTTTTTGCAAGCTTTACTATGTGATCAGGGAGTGTTGATATGCCTACAATTGTTGTTGTTCCAACAATGCTTGTTGTTGGTCTTGCTACTGTTGTGCCAACAATGCTTGTTTTTGGTCTTGTTGTTGCTATGCCAACAACACTTGTTGTTGGGCTAGTAATTGGGTTGCTTCTTGTTGCACTTGATACTATTGTAAGGCTTGTTGATATGCTTGCTACTGGGCAGCTTGATAGTGTGCTTGCACTTGCACTTGCTAAGCTTGATATTGGACTTGCACCTATGCTTGAGCTTGTTGGGCAGCTTATGCAGCCTGGATAGCCTATGCAGCTTGTGTGGCTTGTGCAACTTGGGAAGCTTGGGAATCATTTTGTTGTTGCAACAAAGCTTGAGCTTGAGCAACCTGTTGTGCTTGTTGTGCAACTTGAGTTGCTTGTGCTTGTTGAGCAACTTGATGTGGAACTTTCATGTTTTGTGCTTGTTGAGCTTGGAATTATTGAAGTTCCTTTTGATAGGCTTGTTGAACTACTTGCAATGTGATGCTATATTATTTGGCCATGTTTGGTCTTGGTGGCAGTGGTGGTGGATTTAGAATCATGTGAGCTGTTGTGATGAGAGGTTTTGTTGAATTGATGATAGATATTTGTGTGGTAGATGGTGTGATTGATATGCTTGGTCCTTGAGAGACCACATTTATGGAATGTGCAGTGATTGCTTGGGTTGCTTGGATGGTTTCCACCTATTGTTGCAATATGATGGCATGAAGAGAGGATTTGGTGTGATGTTTTGATTTATGATTGGGGGTTGTTTATATTTTGTTGATTGAGGAGTGGTAAAGGGGATTTCCCTAAACCGAGGAGTGGTGTGGATGTTAATGGTAGAGGTGAAAAGGCTGGGAAGATGGGTGGTGTGTTCCTTTGAGGAAATGATGATGATGAGGGGTCAAAGATTCCCTCTTGTCCAAATATCCCACCTTCTCCTTGCAAAGTCATAGGGAGATAGGTTTGTATGTTAAGAGGATATGTCGATGTTGCGTTCAAAGAGGATGGGTTGGTGGGGTCATGAAAGACAAGCGAGATGTATGGGTGTAGTGGATTTTGAGGAATGGATTGACCCAAGATGGTGTTTGCATCCAAGTCTTGGTTGTTTACAAGGGGATGTGTTTGAAGAGCATGGAGAAATGAGCTCCCCTTGTTGACAATAGGTTGAGTTAGAGCAATGGATGATGTGATTTGTGGGATGGTTTGAGTGATTCTTTAGAATGAAGGTGTGAATGAGACCAAGAGCATAATCCTAAGAGGTTTCCCCACAATGGTGCTTACATCATAGTCAGAAGGGAGTTTAGCCCCTTCTTTTGCCAATTCTAGAATGTTTTGGGAAGGATTGAGCCTCATCATGGCATTGGCAATTTTGTGGTTTTTGGGATTTTGGACTATTTCAATAATTTCATCTTGAGGCTATGTGCAGGATCATGATGGGCCAGAAAGTGGCAATATGATGGGTATTTGTAGGGTATGTGGCTGACGACTTTTTTCTAACCAAAAAATGATAAAATGAAATCAGTTTTTAAAGGAGATTCTCAGCTTTCCACCAATATAAATTATGCTTTACTTTTAATTTAATAAATAATTATTATTCATTTTCTATTTGAATTACAACTAAAGTGTTGATTGATAGGATGATTGAAAAACATCTATAGCTTTCAAACGGTATCACATTTTTTGAATCCAAAACATGCATCACATTCTATGCTTCGCATACTATAGGATTAAAAAATGAAAAATTAAATTTTATGAAGTTTTTACCAAGTTAAGGTGGTCAGACATATTAGTTTTTATATTTTTTAAAATTTATAATAAAAAATTCATAATTAATTATTTTCTTGAAAAAAAATTACAAAAAAATATGCATCACATCCAGACATGAGTCATCTACTTATGTCTAAAATCTTATAAAAAAATATTATCATTTTATTGTGGTTAGGGGTGGTCGTGAGGAACCACTTATTTTTTCCTCCCCTCAAATTTTACTAATGCATTGAAATTTAAAATTTTCACCAAATAGATTTTAAAACCTAGTAGTTTAGAAACTACATTCAATTTGCTACAGATTCTATACTTACATATTTTTGAAATAATATAGATAACTTATTCAAATTTTTACGTCAAGTTGCCTAACTCTGATTTTTCTAAATTTTTTGCCACTTAAGGGCCTGTTTTTTCCATGATGATCCTACACATACCCTTGAGTCATCCCTAGAAAATTGTTGGTGATGTCCTCCACTTGGCCACCTTCCTCTTGATGATCTTGTGGAAGTGGAGGAAGATTGAGCATGGGATTTCTAGACCCAATGGGATTCATTTTGGGTGCAGTTTCACTCAAGTCACTTGAAGTGGATGTTTCTTTGTTCGTTTCCATGTTCTTCTTGTGTTGAGATCTAGTTTGGACAATAAAATACGGATCAATTTTTAGGAATGTCGGAGGTGAACCTCTAACTCCTTGGATTGATCCAAACTTTAGGTACAAAGAAGAAAGTCTAAGATATTAAGGATCAAAAGGATGGTGATGAGATAATGAAAGGACCAATGATTGGTGAATGATTTAACTCTTAAGAAATCTTGAAGGAGATACTAAACTTTAGGACTTTTGGATTGATGTTTGATTTGATTTGATTTTGATTGGATTTGGTTTGGATAATGAACACAAACTCTAATAGGTTGGATGTTTTCCTAGAGTAAATTTGTCCACAAGATGATAATTTAACTAAGTGTGTAAAGAAGGATTCATCTACACACACCTAGTCAAACAACATGATTTTTATTTTGATTCAAAAGGATTTGCCCAAAGTTTGGTATGAAGGATTTTTTCAAGATTTCTAAGAGTTGTTTTTGAGATGGATTTTGATTTTGATGTTTGAGGATGGATGAAGGTGTTTGATTTTGATCCTAAGAGACTTAGAGAGACTTTTGTTTACTAGACCTAGGTGTTGAAGAACATGCTAATACTTCCTATGTGAGATACTCAAACCTTTGAAAAAGTTTTGGATTTTGACAATATAGTAAAATGAATACAAATTGGGATTGTTCCTTGATGCACGTTTGCAAAAGTTGATGGTTAATCTTTCTCAAAATTCGTAAAGCATAGAAAAACGTTTCTTGTGAGCTTTTTGACTAAGACCTTTGGATTTTGGTTTTCAGATTTTGATCTTTTGGGAAATCATTTGGAAGAGCACATGTATGGGGTTCAATTGTTTCTTATCTTTTCTTAATGATTTCTTTTTACCACAAACAAATTCTTTCCTTAGCTTTTCAAACTAAATGTCTAATGTCCTAGTTTCTCCTCATCCCACAAAGTCCATTATGTGGAAATCAAGGAAATCAAGGAAATAGTTCCCTAATGTTGAATTTAGTGAGAGAAAATTGAGATATAAATTAAAATGCTTAGAAGCCTCTAAGGATAGAATCCCTAGGGAAAGCAATAGCACTTGGATTTTGTCAAAGGTATTTGCTTTCTCTAAAGGGTTTAAATTTGATGGTCATGGTTGAATGTTTGTTTTCCAATGTTTTAGATCCAAGCAAAGTGTTTTTGATTCCAAGATAAAGTACAACCCTATGGATAGACAAGAGATAATATTTGTTGAATTCCCACTTGGATAAATCCAGTTGCGCCTATTCAGAGCGGATGAATAGAAGCTTGACCACTCTGGCTCCCCTCCATGACACACACTTCTTTGGTCAGCCAAGCTTCAATACCCATGAAAATCCCATGGCATATTTCTCATCTCTACAAAGAACCACAAAAATGTGGGGCAGCTTCAGAGGTCCGACCTATTGCACCAACAAATAGAAAGGATTTTGGCTTTTACACAAATTGGTTCTTAGTTAGGGTGATCAGGGACATGGCACCTTGTGAGAATCCAACAAGCCACTAAAGGCTTTAATAAATCCTACTAGAGGCTCTTATACTTTTTAAGGTAGTACCCCATTCTGAAAGACACTATACGGCTAAGGCCTACATACCATTGGACTTGACAGTTTAGTCTTATCCTTTTATATACCAACCTGAGTGAAAAATCGGTTGGAGTCACGTTTGAGTTTTCCTTTCAGATGTATCTCTTAGGCATGCCCCTCTAAAGGTAAACAAAAGTGAGCACGCACATCCGTAGTTTGATCAATCCTTGTTTACATGAGCAAAGAGAGAACACATGCGATATACTCAACTCACACTAGCAAGCTTTGTTCAATTTTAAGAATCCAAATTGAAGGTGGAGACAATCTTTTCTACAAATTAATATCACCAAAAGACTTGATTGTCAAGATCATTGTGAAGCATGAGAGAAGTCCATACGCCTTTTAAATGATATTAATTTGTAAAAAAGATTACAAAAAATAAAATACACATATTCTTTTTAACCTCAAAAGAAAGAAGGGATTCTTTTTAAGTACCAAGATAAAGTGTGAAGTTTGCTTGTTCAATTTTAGAATCCAAAAACCAGCTCTAGTAAGTTCCTAAATTTCTTTTCAATCCCTTTGATTTTTTTCTTTTTAAAACCAAATGAAAAATATTTTGAGTCCTAAAATTTAAAGGTAACAAAAGCTTAAAATTGGGATTATAATTTCTCGCAAAGTGTTTAAAAACACTTGATACAATTGAAAGAAGATGCCATAAGAAGTCTTATATTTTCTTCCTTCTTTCCCTCTTGATCATTCCAACCTACAAAAATTGGTTAAAAACTATAGAAACCAGAGCCAAAAACCAGTTAGAAGTCAAAGGTGATCAAAACTAAAAATCACATGTTAAAAATAACTTGAAATCTGACTTTTACCGCACCCCAACAATACAATCTACAAAGGTGGTGTAGTTTAGAGCAGGTTAGCGACGCTCTGGTGAAACCAGTAGTGCTCTATGGAGAAACAAAGACTACGATTGTGTCGTTGTTTCAACCAGCGGCACACTTTGGAGTTTGGTTGGTCGGTCCCAGGTGAGAATTCCTTCAACGTCGCAGTTTGGAGTGTTGACAAAATTACTAAATAGCATCATTGGACTAATAGCAGTGCTGTTTCACCTTTGCAGCATCATAGTTTCCTGTAGACACACAAAAATGTGAAAAATAGTAGAATTTTCACAAAAAAACGTGTTAAATTCTCAATATTTTCCCTCCTTCTAGTGGTAAAATATGAATCATGGATCTAGACCTACATAAACATGAACAAAAAACATAGTATTAGTCAATTATACACATCTAAACCATCATTCCCCATAAGATTCATTTGAAGCATAAAGAACAAGCAATAAAGTAAGGAACACAAAATAAAGCAATCTAATCCTATTCAAATGCTCAAACCCTCAATCCCATGGGGGAATTGGTGCTATTTTGATGTAGAAAATAGCCCTTTCCCAATTCCTTGCAAGCTTGATGATGATCAATGGTGCTCCTTGATAAAAATTTCCATAACATAGCTATGAAATTGATGAAGACTATGGAACTTGGATGAGAATGGATGAAAGTGCTCAAAACATGAAGATAATGATTTTGCATAAAGTTCTGTCACAAATTAGTAAAAGAGCTCTCCATTTATAAAAGAGAAGGATGGAAGAATGAGCAAAAAGGATGAATGTGGGAAAAAATATCAACCAATATCACAATGCCACTTGTCAACATGTTATTGAAGAGAGGTGGAGCACATTTTGATGAATGTGCACATAAATGCTATTATGTGGATATTTGAAAATGGAGAAGTGACATGTTGGAGGGAGAAGAAAGAAGAGTTAATGCCACTTGGCTCAAGAAAAAGGACATGTAAGAGGCCTTTAATGCCTTTTTGGATGGAAAAGTCCTTTTGGGAGGGAGAATTCAAATTTGAAGAATATTCCAACTTGATGCCCTTTTGAATGAAAATAGGAGAATTAATAAATCAATTAAATTGATTTACTTGCACAAGTTGCAAAATCTAGATGATTTGAGGGATTAGTGTTAGGATTAATCATGATTTGATTACTTTACATGGAGATTAGTTGATTTGACACTTTGACTTAGATTTTTGGATTTAAATAAATCAAAATGAGAGGAATAATGAATATTTGACTTAATTAAATAAAATTGGATTTATTTAATTAAAGGGGGATGGTGTTAGACTTAAATCAAACAAAGGTTGATTTATTTAATTTAAAAGAGATGACTTTAGAACTTAATTAAATAAAATGAATTATTTAATTAAAAGAGGGACATTAGGATAAATAAAATAAAATGATTTATTTAATTAATAGGAGATAATGATTTAATCTGAAAATAAAATTGATTTATTTAATTAAAAGATGAAAAATGATGAATTTAATCAAATAAAGATTATTCAATTAAATGGTTAGTAAAGGAGTGATTTAGGATGAACTGATGTTAGTAAATCAAGATCAGGTGTACAAGATCAATCAGTATATTTTACGTGTCTACAGATTTTTAATCTCAAATTCAACATATTACATCATCACATCATCCATAATCATTATTTTTCCTCCATCAGTTACCCCTTTTTCATTTAACATTTTCTTCCTCTTCCCTTATTTTAGAGTTAATCTATGTAATTTATGCACATATAATATCTCGAGGGGGAAACATTTATGTCATCTTCTGTAAATTTTGATTTCTTACTTAACTAGGGAATGTTATCATCTTTCTAATTTTTGTTTTCAACTAATTTTTATATTCTTTAAAACAATGTCACCTCCAACATTACTTCAAAGAGGGGGGAAATATAGAAACCTAAAATATTCCTCCTAATCATTGAACCTAATTATCATCATCATTTGATATCATTTATCACACTAATTTACCATTTATGATCATTAATTGCATTCATTAATCATCTATCATTTAATGTTATTTATTAATTAGTAATCAAATAATCCAATAATCCATTATCCATTTAATCAAATGATATTTTATTATTTAGTTAAATGAGATTTAATTTTTATTTTCACTCATTGATTAACTCCATCTCATTTTAGCATCTTAATCTTTTTCCTTTAGTTAGCTCCACTTCTCTTTAAAAACTTCTCTTTAGTTAACTCAGTGTGTAATTGAAAAATTCATGTGCACATTTATTCAATTATCAAATTAAATAAACCAATACTATCCCCTTACTACCAAAATGATAATTTTTCAATTTGTAATTTAGTTGACTATTGAATTTCTAGTTAACTTGGTTCATCATGCTCATCCACATCTCTTAGGTCTATAAATATAGTCTCTTCTTCATAGCTTGCATCCTTCTTTCATGTTTATGCAATTGCATTCCATCATCTATTAGTCATAATGTTATGCTAATATTTTAGCATTTGCATACCTTCAAGAAGCATCAACATATTTCCTTTTTAGGTTTACAATGAATTTCATAGAGTAGGTTTGGTTTGATCTCATTTCTTTTATTTTCAAGTTCTTTATGCTTTCTATTTTTATGTTTTTTTTGTTATTTATAGACATGTCTAGAGAGAAAAAAACACTTCTAAATCATATGCAAGACCACAACATGCAATTTTCATTCAATCACAAGCTCTTTTGAAACTAGTCAATAACAACTTTTGGTGAAATATAAATACATAAACATCTTCTATTTACAAATTAAAAGCATATTAGAGTGATCATTTTGTTGTTTTTATAAAGTTCTACCCTATTACCCACAATAAATCTAATTAAATATGATATTATAGTTATCTTTAAAAAACACTATTTGAAATCCCAAAATTAAAATCAATTGAAATGTAAAAATTATATTTTGTAATATAGTAAGAAAATATAAAAAATATATTTTCTACAACTTGTTTTAAAATAAAAAGGGGTACAAAATTTATTGAAATCAAGAAATCAACAGTACTAAGAGATCAGGGATGCAATAGGATCCCAAGAGAAGAAGGCACAAAAAAATCCAACCAAGATAGAATCTAGGTATGTGTAGGATCATCATGGAAAAAATAAAAGGCCCTTAAGTGACAAAAAATTTAGAAAAATCAGAGTTGGGCAACTTGACGTATTAATTTGAATAAGTTATCTATATTATTTCAAAAATATGTAAGAATAGAATTTGTAGCAAATTGAATGTAGTTTCTAAACTACTAGGTTTATTTATTTATTTTAAATTATTTAAGTGTAACTTGAAATTTCAATGCAAGTATCTAAATTTTGAAAGAAAAAAAAATAAGAAGTAGGCCTATCTAACCAATTCTAACTATTAATAAAATGATAAAAAAATATATAATATTTTAGATATAAGTAGAGATCTATGTCTCGATAAAAGATGCATTTTTTTGTAATTTTTTTCCAAGTAAATAATTAATTATGATTTTTTTATTACAACTTTTAAAAAATATAAAAACTTGCATGTCTAACCACCTTAACTTGGTCAAAACTTCATGAAATTCAATTTTTTTATTTTTAATCCTATAGTATGCAAAGAATAGAATGTGATACATGTTTCAAATTCAAAAAATGTGATACTGTTTGAAAGCTATAGATGTTTTTCAATCAACCTATCAATCAAGACTTTAGTCATAATTCAAATAGAAAATGAATAATAATTATTTATTAAATTCAAAGTAAAGAATAATTTATATTGGCACTGGAAAGCTGAGAATCTCCTTTAAAAACACTTTTTATTTCATCAATTTTGGGTAAAAAAGAAGTTGTCAACCACATACCCTACACATACCCATCATATCGCCACTTTTTGGCCCATCATGATCTTGCACATATCCATCCACCACCCAAACAGAAACATCCCCCTCATCTAGCCATATCATAAAAAATGAACCTCTCTAAATCTTGACAATAATCAAGAGATAACTACCCCTAACCCTCAATCTTCCAATCATCAGAATGCTTTGAAGCCCATTTGGTCATACAGTCAGCAACCCTATTCCATTCATGTGGGATATGGGTAAAAGACAAAACCTCTAGCCTGGAACACATCTGCAAAATTTGTCAAAAAACTAGAGCAAGATGTCAATTGAAACCAACCAAATTATGCTCATTCAATAGATTAACAATAATCTATGAGTTGGATTCACAAATAATCTTACACCAACCCAAAGCACAAGCATGCTTAATAGCCTAGAGAATTGCCAACCCCTCCATAAAATTGTTAGAATACTACCCTTTATGAATGGAAAAAAAGAAGATAATAGAACCTCAATATTCTCTTCCAACTCCACCAATCCCAACAGACCTAGGATTTCCCCTAGAAGAACCATTAGTGTTGATATTCAAAACATCAACCAAGGGAGGCATCCATCTTCCCACCCTCTGAACCTTCTTTTTAGCCCACCTACCTCTTCTAACACAAGTAGAGTTGGAAGTCAAGCCCCAAAGACCTAATCTACTCACAATCTCATCATCACTCCTTTCCAAAGGATATGCCACTGCACAATTAGCTTCCATTGTTTCGTAGATCATACCAAAAATTCTTTACCAAACCTGTTGAACCATCAACTTATCCCCTCGAAAGATCCTATGATTTATTTCTAGCAAGATTTTCCAAAGGATGAAGGTAGGACCAATGCACCACACAATCTAGAGGAAAGAGGCCTATGTAGGAGGTCTCTCGAGACTGCTCCAAAATTTAACAAGGGAAGAAGTATGAACACAAGGATGTTTCCAAACACCCCACCAAAAATGCTAAAGAAGCATAGAAAAAGAACAATGGAAAAACAAGTGGGAAGAATCCTCCTCACTGCATCCTCACAAAACACAAATAAAAGGGCCCTAGAATCCCCACTTCCAAAGATTTTCCCAAGTCAGACATCTATTCCAAGCCAAAGTCCAAACAAAGAAATTACATTTTTTCCATGAGAACTTGTTCCACACATTTTTCAACCATGGAACCTCCACCCCTGATACCCACTAGCCACAAGGAAGGCTCCCTTAGGATCCATACACCAAGCAAGAATATTTTTATTTGGAAGAGAGTTGCACTATCGACCAACCAAAATAATTTGAAGCTTAGCACATTCCTTCTCCAATCCAACCATAGGCCAATCACAAGGATCCTTCCACCTAGCCACCTCCATCTAAGCACAGTGGTAAGAAGTCTTAAAATCAATCACCCTTGACCAACCAACCTCCAAGAAGCGCTAACATAGATTCTAAAAATTGGGATACCCCAACGCAAAATGGGGGAAAACCATCCCAATAATTAGACCAAAAGAGAGCCTCAGACCCCCTATTGCATATCCATAACAAGCCCACTTTGATCAACGCAACCCCTTTTTTAAGGATTTTCCAAATCAAAAAACTTTTCCCCACCAGAGGATAATGGGGAATCTCCTCCTTTGGTATTCCAAAAAGGTACTTGTGAGATAAAATCCTGGCCCAACCATGCTCTTGTTCCACACACGATCTCTAATAAAGCTTCGCCACCAGCACCAATCCAGTTAGAGTCAACTTCCATAGTCTAAGACCCCAACCTTCTTTGGACTACAAACAACAGCCCACTTCACAAGACTCCATTTGGATGAAGACAAGTTGTCTGCTCATAAGAATTGTCTAGCCAAAGAGTCCAAATCCTTAACAAACCCAATAGGAGCCACTTGGATGATACACCTATAGTTGGGAAGAGCCTATGCCACTAATTTAAGAAGTTGAACCTGCCCAACAAAAGATAGCCATCACTGAGTCCAATGGTTGACCTTCACTTGAAACTTGTTAAGAATTTTTTTCCAAGATCCCCTTGGGAGGTTACTAGAGGAGATAGGAATGCCAAGATAGATTAAAATCAAAGAGCCAATCTGGAACCTCAAGATGCGAGCAATCCTCTTTTGAATGAGCCTCAGGGTATGAAAGAAGAAAATGAAAGATTTTTCCTCATTAATCCTGTGATCAAAAGCATCAAGATAAATATCCAAAGCCTTGCACAAATTAGTGGCCTCTCTAACTATAGCCATACCCATCAAAGCGTTATAATCAACAAATTGTAGGTGAGAATGGGGAGGTAAACCATTGGCCCACACCCAACCCTGGATAAGACCTAGCTCCGCATTGCTCTTCAAAACTCTCCCTAGACCTTCAACAAGAAGAATGAATAAATACAGAGAAAGAGGGTCGCCATGATGAAGTCCTCTAGAGGCCCCAAATAAGGTAGATGGTTCACCATTTCTCAACACTTTAAAAAAAGTGGTAGTAACACAACTCATAACCCATGAAACCCACTCTTTTGCAAAACCAAAGGCCATGAGAAATTTGTGCAAGAAAGACCACTTAACCTATCATAGGCCTTTTCCATATCCAACTTGATGAACATAGCCTAATCCTTTGAGGTTGACATGAAGTGAATAGCTTCAGTGGCAATGAACACACCATCTAGGATTTTCCTATCTATCACAAAGCCACCTTGTTTCTCTAAAATAAGCTTGCTAATCCACCACTTCAACCTCTTAGCAATTAGCTTGGAAATGATTTTATATACCATATTACAAAGAGAGATAGGCCAGAAAAAACTCAACCAGTCCCCACCCTCACGCTTGGGTATGAGAGCTAGGAAGGTAGAGTTCAAAGGCCTCAACATCTGCTTGTTCCTCTAAGATTAACAAACCACTGCTAATAAGTCTAGACTTATAATGTCCCAAAATTCCTAAAAGAATTCAATTGGAAAAACATTAGGACTAGGAGCTTTCCCTTTCTTCATTTGAAAGAGAGTGGCCTCCAATTCATGCAAGGTAATGTAACCCAAGAGGTGTTCATTCATCTCACCGGTGCCCAAAGAGGGGATACACGCCAACACATGATTTTCTTCAATCAACGCATCCCATGACTCCTCTCTAAATAAGGAAGCAAAGAATTGTGAATCTTCTTTCAAGATATCACTCAAAGAGGTTAAATGTTCATTCCTGTCATTCACAAGAAAAGGAATTGAATTACCATGTTTCCTAGCTTTAACAAAGTTGAATCTAAGAAGGTAGTGTTTTATCCCCCTCTTGTAACCACTCAATCTGAGCCTTTTGCTTCTAATAAATCTCCTCACACAACTCTCATTACTCCAAATCTTTCAATGCCATTGCCTCCTCGTTGAGAGCACCCTCAGAGAGGCCCAACTCCCTAATCTCCTAGGTGATAGCATCCAAATCAGCCTTAGCAGCAACTTTAGCCAGGAAAATATTAGCAAAACACTATCTATTCCATCTTTTGAGTTGGTACTTCACATACTACAACTATTTAAAAAAAAGGAATACATAGTGGTACCAAAAGTAGGTCTTCCCTTATCCCACCACTCAACAACATGTTCCTGCAGAGATGGGTCCCGCAACCACATAAGCTAAAACATGAAAGAGGGAGACCGAGAAACCCGAGTCGAAGTAATAGATAATTTGATAGGCCATTGATCTAAGGCCTTCCATTCCAGAATCTCAGAGCAAGTAGACCATGATCCACCAATCCAAAAACAAGAGACCAAGAACTAGTCTAGCCTCTCAACAATCCAATCCTCCCCTAGTCTCCTATTATTCCAAGTGAACTAAACATTACTAGGTTTGATGTCAACCAGATTCAAACCAGAAATGTTATCATAGAGTAGAAAAATAAGAGGGCTCCAACCCCAAACTTCCAACCTTTTTTCCTCCAAATCAGTAATGGCATTGAAATCACCTGCAATAATCCAAGGAAAAAGAGGAACATAGCACCAAATAAACTTGATACGAGCCCATAAGTACTACTTACCTCAAAAATATGAAGGAGCATATATGTTGGAAAGAAGAATTGTTTCTCCCATTTCTAAGCTCAAAGCAACCATTGAAATGGAAAACTTATAGGACATCCACCAAAGAGGACAAATCTTCAAAGGATTCCATAAACAAGTCACCCTCCCTACATTACCTTGGGCACCAATGCACTGAAATTGACCCCACCCCTAAAGTTTAGGCGCTAAGCCATACATACTCTCAACAAACAACTTAGTTTCTTATAAAAAACACATCATGAAAATGATTTCTCACCAAATCACAAACAAATTTTTGTCGAGGGCTATTGTTCAAGCCCCTTAAATTCCATGAGAGAATGATCATTTCAAAGGGTTAGAAAAGTGAGAGTATGGAGTCTTAATAGAACCTAACTCCACCAATGTCCCCCCCATCATCTTAATTTTCTCCAAGTCCTTCTTACACCCAGCCTTGGAAGACTTCTCAACATCCCCCTTTTTGAACTCTTTCTAATGAAGCCATAACAAAGGAGAAGCCTTGTTTCCCTTTTCCAAATTAGGCCCTGCTTTCCCCACTAGAAGAGAGATCTCCCCCCCATCTTTAGGACCTACTAAAACTATCATACTAAGATTAGTGTCCATATGCAAGGTACCACCATCTTGTGCATTTTGAATATGATTGGGAATAATGCCCTCCTGAACCAATTCCAAGCCACCTTAGTCCATAGCCATCATGCCTGGGTTCACCTCCTACTGACTAAGGTCGTCCAAAACCTCAAATTTATTAAAAGTATCCCCTTCTTGTCACTCCTTAAGAGTCCTCTTCTTCCCTTGATTCTTATTATGGGACTTAATAGAATGGAACCCTCTATACTAGTAGCATCCCCAAAGATAAGAGTCTTGCCTTTATCAACCCTAGGAGGATTGCGAGGAGGCTACAAAGTCTGAGACTTATAAAATTTTGACCAAGGGCATCTTCGCTACAGATGACCATATTCATGACACAGACGACAATGAAAGGGAAAAGTTTCATAATCAAACTGTTGCACCCAAGAGTACGCACCCGCAAGAATTTCTAAAGAATCGGGCATAGGATTACTCAAATTAATCTCAACACAAATGTGAGAAAAATTCATTACCTTTTTGTCCTGTGTTTGCTGAGAAGAATCCACTGGTTTCCCCAACAACGAAGCAACCATTTGCAAAATATCGTTGTGCCAACACTCAATAGGAAATCGAGGAAGATGCACTCACATCGATACATGATTCGGGAGCTCCTCCGAAGGATTAAAACAAATGTGGACCATGGCTTAATAAATAAACCAATTTGGTTGTGGAAACAAGACCCTCCCTCAAAAATTCTATTTCAATCAGCCATATAGTTAAACACCACCATAAAATAGCTATTAGCTAACAACATAACCTCCATCTCACCCTCCAGAAATCAAGTCCATTGGGCCCATGATTCCAAAAATTGAAGTGAAACCCGCATTCCCATGAATTTGCAAATCAAAACATGCTTCGAGAAATACTTAATATATTCTGCTATTGATTCATGTTGAATCACCAACACTGACCATTTTTTGCTTCTTTCCAGGAAACCATTGAAGGAGATGTTGATTTCACTCCAACAGCTGAACGAAAATCTAAAGAGGGTTTAAATCCCTGACTCCATTGCCAAGAGAAAAAAACACACCACGCACTACAACACCAGGCATGCACGAGCACCTCCCATCGATTTCACCAAGCACCACCAAACACTAGAGAAAATAAAGCACCGAAGCAGTAAAGAAGAAAATCCACCCTTCAAAGAAAGCGCCTCTCCACAACAATGACACCCCACATGCCAGAAACAAAGAGAACGCACAAAAAAAAGACCCCCCAAGTGCAGTCAAACCCCCACCTAGTTGAAAACGCAGTCAAAGAATAAGAAAGACAGGCCAAAGCCGACATGCAATGAGGGACGACCCTCATGCAGGTCGCTCAGCCTACTGTGGGCACACTGGGAGCAACGCCATCCTCTACAACTTGTGGAAATCAATAACATATAATTTCTATCACATTCATTTCAATAAAAATCAAACTTTATATATTTATTAGTTCCTGCCAATAGGCAGGTTACTATTGCAATCCTTCAATTTAGATTTTATTTGTTCTAGGACCAATCTAATTTGATAATTTAAATACATATGATTTTATTTCTATAGTTTGAATTTAAAGATCTATTTTTTGTGTTTAAAAATTATTATTTATCTCTTTTCTAATTAGTTAGAGTAGGTCTATTTTTCATTTTCCTTAAAGAAAATTAGAAAAATAAAATGACACGATAAATTTTCCCAAATATTTAGGCATTAAATGCTGGCAAGGTGGTAGGTTCGGAATCAGTGAAAGCATCTTCTAGCTGCTTCTATTCCTACGCCGACTCAAGTGAGTTTATCGTACCATCCACAGGACACAATACAAGCCAACGAATAGGGCACAATGCAAGCCAAGGAACAAGGGTCGATGAAAAATCAGGGAGTAGCTAAGGTTTTCCAGAGGTGATGCCACAACAACCAAATGGTGGCTTTCCTAAAATTGCAGGCTCTATATCCCTATAATCCTCATGTTCTTCCGGTATTCAGAGCACAAAGTCTGAACAGTTCAACTGACCCCGAATGGACAAGGCAAGCTGAGTATGATCTGGTGAAATAATTGTTCATGATGGAAGCCTCTAAATTACTGCCAGACCTGAGTAAGTTGTCAGCCTCTTCTCTGGACTATTTGGACCAACATTTTCAGACATATGATGATTTCGTGAAGGCTCCTGAATTGGCCTCAAGTCTGGAAAATTAATGTTTAGAAATAGAGAGCAATCTAGATCTTAATGCAGTTTATATTTCTTGTATTAACTTTGTCTTTGATTTTTGCTGTTGATGCACCGTTCCACGTGGTGTCTTCCAGCATGCATATTTGCAGCAAAATAAACAGACTGGTAACTGCTTTTTTGCAAAATTTTGAATTCGCCTAGGATTTGTATCATTTTTGCCAATTTAACTGTCACGGGCATCTCCATTTTCTGTTGTCGGTTGTGAAGACTAAGAAGTTGGAGGAGGTATTTTGTTTACTGTAGGTCATTTTTCTTCACTCTTCTAGAACATGTGTACTTTTCTTTAATGTTGGTGTATTTGTTTCTTTATTATTACTAATTGCATTGTAATGGGTGCTTGGGGAATCTCTTAGGAGTGGTGCCCACTACAGATGGCTCAGCCATGGCCAAAATTGGCAAGAGATTAAGCGCCTTTTTTAAGCCATCAGCCTGTTTTGTTTTGAAATAAACTTAATATATTTTCCTCTATTGCAAAGTGGGAAAGACCATTAGAAGTAAGGTTAGAGCTCTTACCTCACCAGGCCCATATGTTGTTTCGCAAAAGTCACCGGGCTGCATTGTTAGGATCTACAAAGCGCTTCATATATATTTAGCAAAAAAAGTACCATTTGCACTATGAAAAGGTATTTCGCTAGAACCATAACCTACCCTATTTCTTGGTCATGAGCTACAAAGTAATTTAAGTTGGCTTTATATTTTCAAGACCTGGCCTCACATATAGATAATCTTCATGTTGTTCTCTTCAATTTCGTGTTGTTTTGTGGGTTTTAGCACTGTTGGTCAAACTTGGGTTCTATAATTGTCTTGTGATTAAGTATTTGGATTTTCAGCACTCTAAGGTTAGAGTAGAATTAAATTGAATTTAAATATATTTACTGCATTCTTAGGATCATTTCAAGGTTGTGAGAAAATTTGAGGATTAAAAACAAATTCTCTCCAAAATTCTTTGTAGTGCTCTTGGTCAATCTAGAATGAGTATTTGTCTGCAGTGGCCATGGAAGATTTTCTAACAATCCTGAACTCAATAGTCTGATTGGGCATTTGATTCATTCTTCAATTTTGGTAACTTATCATGGATGGTAAACCTCTAGAACCTCTTATTTTATATAAGACATTTTTAGTTTAAAACTTTAATGTGTTCTACCAAATTGAATTGAATTCTTGCTCTGCACAAAATGAGTAGATACTTTAATGGCTTCATCACAGTAAATTTTCAGCATTGCAGAGCAAATTATTTGAGCAACTTCAAAATTTCACAAATTTAAAGAGAAACTCTTCAAGAATGAACAAGATTGTCGAGAAGTAAAAGTAGTATTGTTAATTCCTAAATTTTCTATGCTGAGCTCCAAAAACTATTTTGGAACAAAAAAAACTTCAATGATCATTAATTTTCATCACTACCTTAGCCACAATTTCGTTGGTGCATTCAGCTATAGAAATTAACAAATCTCTATAGTTCTTTGTTCTATTACAACCTTGAGAATAAAGAAACAATGCTAAAACATATGTTTACAACACTGTGAATCAAATTCTATTAAGACACTGCAAGTGCCCAACATTTTCGTTAAATCTTTGTCCAGACATCAGAATTCTACTAAATTCTAGCAAGCCAAATGCAACCTAGTTCAGTGACAAAGCTCCATCTTTTTGTAGGAGCCACAAAACGGTTTTTGCTTTGCCATTATCAGATTTCTCTGTTCCAAAACTCCAGGCACCTCATTTTCTTGCCATTTATCCACTGAAAAATTTTGTTGTGTGTTTTGACAGACACAAACAGAGTTAAAAGGGGCGATGAGAATCTTAAATGGGCATTCACCGCTTGAAAGAAACAAACGCAAATCCTGTGACTCACCCTCTCAATCGAACCTACTTTTCTCATATGAAATGCTCCATTATTTTCACTACTTATCCCCTACAAATGACAGCAAAAAATGTTAGAGTTGTATACTTGGAAAGAGCTTCAGTAGTGGAAATATTTTAAACTCACACGTAAAAGTATTGTATGGAAATTAATAACTAAGATACGTTATGTGGCATCCTCGCAGCTCACCCATGTCAGTTTCAAATTTTGCAGCTTTTTATTTGGCTTTTTTTTTTTATGTTGAAGTAATAGTGGGAATATTGTTTTTTATTTAGGTATTTCCATTTAAATAAAGTACAAAGTATCAGATGTTTACAGTAAATATAGATTTAGAAAGTTAACATTCGGTGATGATTCACAATTAATCATTAATCAAATAAAAATAAATTAGACGGATCAGAAAGGTCTATGTTCTAGTAAAATTAAAACCTCATAATGTGCCAATATGACACTATGAGCTTGGCAGCTTTGGTTGCTTCCAATCAACTTCCTACATGGCTTCTTATATGCACTATTGAGGAATGGTTGCCCATTCTTGAGCAAATGATACTTTCTCTCCCTTAAAAAGAAAATTGCATCTCTGTCGCACTTGAAATCCATATACCACCTCACCCACTTTAGGTGGTGCGATATTGCACTCTCTGTCATCAATGAAATTAGTAGTCATCGCAAACTTGAATTTGAATTGCATTGTGACATGCATTTTGATTCATGCATGCCATCCTCTGTATCTTTCCAATTTCTTGCCTTGTATATTCTTGTACAATTCTTGCCAAGTGTTATGATCTATTCAAAAAATTAGGTGTGAAAAATTGCAATTGATGCTTCTATATTAAGGATTTTTTTTAAAAGAGCTTTTGCATTCACCTCAACTTGGTGCCTCCTTATGCTTCGTGTTTGAATTTTTAGGAATCTCTCATCACCTATCTTTGTCATCTTCAATTTCCTTGGGCTCATCAACTAGTCATCCCTCATTTATCAAGTTCCGGTCTCTCAAATAAGCGCAGGCTTAAACCATAAAGTTAGGGCTTCAGAGGACCTTCAGTATTTCCACGTCATCTGCCATCTGGTGATCCTTGAAATTTCATTGTTGTCAGACTGAATTGTTATCACTGTCCACTAACATGGGAATGGGCATTTTTTTGTATTTTGAACCCATGCAAAATAATAAAATTAGCTTAAGAATATCAATTTTTTTAAATGATAGATCACATTCATGTTATACTTTCGTTGTTGTTCATTTCCAAGAAGGTGTGGCAATATTGGATTTAATCACTCTTTTCTGACATCTCATATATTTCAAAAGGTTTTTAGGATTTGAATCCTACACTAGGTCTGTGAAATATTTTCAGATAATTTGGGCCTTTCTAATTCATATTTAAACAAAATGAGGAAATCAATGTTTAGAGGGATTGAGAAAATTCTCATAAGTTTTATTTAGAATAATAATTATTTGGTCAATGTTAACTAGTAAATTTACCCTACATTTAACTTGAAGTTCAAATTTGAGTTATACTGTTAAGTTAGTCACCAATGTTGTTTTATGAGTGGCCAGATTTATACCAAGGACCGAATGACTATAAAATAGTAGAAATAAAATTATTTGATTGGTAGAAAACAACATTATGTTTGATTGCTTCAGCGTCTATGAACATATTTTTATGGTTTTGAATCTTTGGAAAATGTAGGTATGCAAATGGGTTGTAAGTACTATCTACATCAGAAATATTATTCAATATTTTATTATCACATGCCTCATCTCATGTTTTTGGTCACTTGTATGTCGTGGGGTTTTTAAACTGGAAAATTGGGTTTACTTTTACCATTATGCTTGCCTCCTTCCATCCCCTATTTGAGCTGCCTTGACAAGGTAAGACACTTTATGGAACTTATTTTCATTTGAAATTTTTGGCATCTATCACAATATTAACTAATGAAATGTGTCATATGCCTTAGATTTTTGTAATGTGGTTGGATCTTGTGACATGCCTACATGTATACCTTCATGAATTGTCTAATCGTGGGCATAACATATTGTTTTTCAAACAATCTACATTAAATTTGTCTATTTTAAATGTTGAGGTCATATTTTATGTTTTTCCCTTCCATAATGTCCTCAGTTTCCAAGTGCTTCACCTTTTGAAACACTACACAAGCATGCTAAGCCCATTTGCTTTCAAGTTTTATAACCTAGTTTAGATAACCCTAATCATAGATATAATTTAAACTATAATTGTAATATTAAGTCTAATTATAACCCTAAGAATAACTATCACCCAAAACATAATCATAGACCTATTTCTAGCCCTAATCATCCACTTTTTTCTTTCAACCAACATGCTCTACACTCACCGGCAGGAACTCAATGCATGCGTTACTTGTTATAAAGTTGTCTTCTTCATTTATGACCAAAAAAAAAACTAATACCTAAAAATTTGTAATATGCTAATTTTTTTTATTCAACCATGCTTCTTATTTAGTATTTTAGCCATCATACAATTCCACAGTAAAAAAATTAAAGTGCACTAACCCATATATTTTCAAACAATCAATGAGTCTTGTTGTTGGGTTCTTTTGAATTGCCAAGTCCATATTTAAAATATATAGCTATATAACCAAAATACAAATTATTTCAAACAAAATTAAAAAAAAATACCTCTAGTCAATAGACATAACTAGACTACAAACACATAAAAAATGCTAATGTTGTATTTATGATCTTACTTGTGTAATCTATCAATGTCATATAACCTCATATTAGTTTTCGTTTCTTCTAGTGCTAATGCATTTCAATTCACATTCAATAGTTCTCATTTTTATGTTCCAACAAATCAATATTAACTTTTCATTTTTCATTTATAATGAAATAAAGTTTTAATTCTACCCTCTTA
>VDFB02198219.1:0-11493 GCA_007258455.2 Sequoia sempervirens | reverse complement strand
CAAGATACCTGCTTGATCTATGGTGGAAGACGGTCCTCTGGTTGGATTGAAAGATACATCTTGCTTAGTATGAGTTGTCATACTTATGCAAGACTCTTTAGATTGCAAGATTTTGTTCTCTCATTTGTAGGAGGATGTAAAATCTAACGAATTGAAATCATTAGTGTTTTGTGAGATGACATTGATAGTAGGCGAAGATTTTGTTGTTTGTTTGATTGCTTGTAAAGGAGAATAATCAAGACCACTAGTGTCTATCAGTTTAGGATGCTTTATAGTTAAAGTGGAATTATAAGAATGTTGTGTGAGTGTTGACATTGAGTGAAGGGTTGGCAATTTCTATCAAAGGACAATAACCAAGTCCATAAGTTGTTTGTTGTGTGATAGGATCTATAGGGTTGTGGATACCTTGTTCATTAGAACCACATCCTTTTCCACTACATCCAAGTTGTTGCATAATCTCAAATCCTCGTCCATAAATATTTTTCATTGCTTTTGGATTAGGTGGTTGTTCGTTGTTGGGTTTGTCAAAGTTTGTTGTGTAATTTGTTGGCTTTTTTTCTAGAGTGGTTGAGGCAGATGCATTCAAAAGGTCTTCTGATTTGTGTGTTGACATGACTTATTTTTCGTGTACCTTATTGGAATCTTTGTTTATTATCTTGTACTCGCCCATGAATGTAGGTTCGGAATTGAGGGAACCCCAATCATCTTCTAATAGCTTCATGACTTTGTCAATGTGTTTTTCTTTGTCATTTCATTACACAGGTTCCACTTGTGTGGTTGGTGTTAAGGTGTTCAAGTGGTTCTCTTTGTTTTTCTCAAGTTGTAAGATACTATAAGGCTCATGATTAGCATCAACTATGTAGACTATGTTATTGTAAATGTATTTCATTTTACAATGAAGAGTTGAAGGCACTATATTCATCTCATGAATCCATGGTTTACCTAGAAGAAGATTGTATGAAAGATTATGAGGCTTGACATGGATCGGGGTGTTCAATGTGACTACTCCAATTGTAATAGGTAAAGTGATCACACTGAGCAAAATATTTTCTTCATTGTCAAATACATTAATAGATAAACAACAAAGTTGAATTTTATTTATCCACACGAAGCCGGCACATTACACTACATACATTAAGGGTTGAGCCATTGTCAAGAAGTGGCTCTACTTTTTATCCTGCTTTGTTTTGTATTGAGCTAAGATCATGAAAAAGCACTATTTTGTTTTTTGAACATCAAAGGGGAGTTCACTTTGGTGGAAACAATGTCAACGCTAATCCTTGAATTGGCGCTGACTATTCGCTTGGCGATTAGAAGTGATAGGAAACTTTGTTGGGTAAGGCCGTTTGCGCGACAGATAGGTAGGAATTTTGGAGTAAACCCCATTGAGTATCTTTGTGAGTGATAAGAGCATAAACAAGATCATACTCTCACAACTGGCGTATACCCAGCAATATAGAATTAGGCGCATGAAGTTGAAGTTGGCTGGTGGTGGTGACAGATTATTTCTAGTGGTTACGTACGAGCAAATGTGATTATGGTTCGGGTTGTTGCAAACATTATTCTGCAGAGGAACCCGGGTTTAGGTGGGAGGTGAGGTTTGCGTGACAGGGTAAAGGATGAGCTCAAGGCATTTGATTTGTTGTTTGTGAAGGTAGTGTTAAGAGAATTAGAGGGTTCTTAGGATGTCCAGACGGTATGTAATAGAGGTCCATTGATCGAGGATCTAATGGAAACTTGGGCAACGGCAAATTTCGAAGGGTCTTGGTTTGATGTATCTCTAATGAAGGGAAATCTAGAGTGATATTTTTATCTAAGGAAGACACATGAGTATTTTTTTCATTTTTGTGCACCATGATATTCTCTCTAGGAGGAGAGTTTTTAGGAGAAGTACAAATAAAATGTTCTTTACATTCATGGATTGGTTCTGCTAAAAGGACTTCATCGCAAGTAGGGGAATGATCAATAGTTGAATTTGCATGCTCAAGAAGGGTTTCACTAGGTGAAGGGGGACAACTAAGATACTCATGACCATCATCAATTGTGTCTTCTAACAACAAAGTATCTTCTTCACAACTAGGAGAGCTACTAGGAGAAAAACAAATGTTGTTTTGTTTATCAATGTCTTGTCCACTAAGAGAGGTAAAAGGAGAGAAACAACTAGTGTTCTCAAAACTCTCATAATTGGTTCTTTCAATACCATAATATCTTCTTCACCAAGAGGAGAGATAGTAGGAGAAGAACAAGTATGATCATTATGAATTTCCAAAGTTGTAGTCTCTATCACATAAACACTCTCATAGGGAGGGGATTTGAAAGTTTGCTTAACATGTCTAAATATGTAAGGTACTAACATTGTTTGAACAAAAATGAAAATAACTTGTAACCATGTCATGCAATGTTTCAATAATATAAACAATGTATATGCAATGATGCAAAACATTTTTATCCAATGTATGCAAAACTTTAAGAATGCAAACATTGTATATACAAGAACGAAAAACATTTTTATCAAACTTATGAAAAGTTTTATGAATAGAAACATCGTGTAAGAAAAAGTCAAAAGTACTTTTATCCATGTGTTACAAAATTTTAGAAATGTAAGCATTTTTAGATCTAATGATGTTTGTAATGGAAGTGATTTGAAAAATGACCACCATAAATTGATATTTTTGAGCTAAATGCATAAAACAAGTGATCCCAAAAATTTATATAATTATAGTATATGATACTAGGAGGCTTAGGAAGCACCAAAATGAGGTTTCTGACATTGTATCAGACAATGAAAAATTTGGACTGGGAATAAGTCACCAAGAATGGCAGATTAATCCCAGTTAGGGTTTTGGAAAAAAATTCAGGAATTTTCAATGGGTTTTGATGTTTTTGATGGGGTATTATGCACATATAAGATGAAAATGAAAATTTGCAGAAATTTTTAATGATTTTAGATGTAAAAAATGCAAGCTAAATGCATTTTGTATGAATGGAAAACTTGAAGCCTAGCATGCAAACTAACCCATGCAAACCCGAATGCAAGGCCAATGTGAGCTAGAGAATTGGTGAAGGACTCCAAGTCAGAAAATAAAAGTATTCAAAAGTTGGGTTCGACAAAATGTCAACAAAGATTTTGGCACCCTAATGCTTTCTCACATTTCTAGGGTTTTTCACCTAAAAGGAGAGAGATGGGCCAAAATGGGAAATGTCTACACTCAATATTAATGCAAATGGGATGTAATATGTCTAATTATGATTTACTAATGCACCGTGTAATGCCCCGCCTTAGTAACCTAAGAATGTTGCAATAGTGTAATAAATGTGTAATAATTTTTTTTAAAAGTTTAATTATTACGTTAATTAGTTGCATACATTCATTAAGCTATGCGACGTTACACTACTTTGAGTTTTCTATAAGTGACTTAAGTATTTTGCATTGCACATATTAATTAACATTAACATAAACATCAAAGATAAACATTGCATAACATTGAAATTTCCATTCAAGATATAATAAATTACAAACTTGTTCCATAAATTGCATTTGATAGGATATTACAATACTCATCCATCTTGATGAGGTAGTACAATAAAAATTACAATTACAAATACAAGTGTTCACCTCATAACATTGAGGGATGTGTTTTCAAATACATAATTTACATTTACAAATTACAATTACAATGAGGAAGTGCACATGAGATCCAAGTGTGAGCTCTCCATCCATGAAGCTCTCGATGCCAAGATCAAACTGGGGGACCCAACGGAGTAAGATGCACGTTCCACCCAACCATGTGGTACCTGTAGGTCCACCCCCCGTGCTAGGAGATAGTAATAAGGTTACCTAGACCTAATCTACTAACCCTAGACACTAGTACACAACAAACTAATAGTTACATTGCTTCCAGATTTTAGACAATTGATTGAACTACATACACAGGGTTAACTATTATTCTAGGTGGAGTGTCATCACAACGTTGCAAAGGTTACCCTGGTGTTTCTTCCTAGGTTCCAGCCCACAATCTTGGGTTACCCTGGTAACCTCTTACGAAACCCGGCCCCTATTGCATACTATTGTGGAATCGAATGTCTTTTAAAGAAACAAGACATCGATTTTCCATTCCAAGCCTTCTCAACTTATACTCATGACTATAGTAGCTCAAGAGTCATAAGCGAGGCATGTACATCTTGTTAAGTGTTTTAATCTAACTACTGTGTTCTTTAGTTTTCACTGACTTACTAACTATTTGTAAGTTACCCCGACACCACTTTGTGTGTTGGCCCTTACAAATAGCCATTCCCCTAAACATAACAAGGTATCTAAGTTTTCCAAACTAGGGTTTCCAGGTGTACATTCATACAAAATACAATTTCAACACTATTCATTACAAACATCAAAGTTTATGTTCACAAATATCTGGTATCTAAATACCATACAAAGAAAACATGTACACATCATTAACCAATACAAAATTTTAGTTTAACAACCACTATCCCCACTTTTACAACTTGATCTGGAAGACTTGTTTAATTGAGACTTTCCCATTTTACCCGACAAGGAAACAAGTTTTAAAACAAATTAAAAGAATATATCACATCTACATTTGGATATTCTAAATCCTTTCAAACAATATAATATGCATGGAATTAACTCATCTTAATTAAAATTCGTTTTCAAATAATTCTAGAAATTCACATGCATCAAAATTTGAAAAGAATATTTTATACATCTTAAATATCAAAATTATTTTTCCTTCTTTAATAAATATAATTATATAAATATATATATATACTTTAATATATATACACTATAAATTATATTTAACTGTAAAGACATGTTTATCCACATAAACCTATATATATATGTAATTAAGATAAACTAATTAGGCTTCGAGATTAAAAAGAATGCGTTAGAAAATTCTTTTTAATGAAATAAAATTTGAAGCCCATGCAAGGTGGCAGCCTCTGATGGGAGGGCCAGCAGTAATTTCTTTTCCACTGATGTGTGGGGGGAGGGTTTTCGGCCCTCCCAATATCATTTAATTAATTTTCCAAAATCAGTTTCATGATTTGCAATGGCAGCCCGAGGAAATAAGCGTCGGATTTTATATTTTATAAAGTTAAAATGAAATTTTATGATGTTTTTGCTATAAAATTTTGCAATCAAATCTATATAAAAGAATATTAAAATTCTTACAGGGATTAAATTGAAGAGTAAAATGAATTTTCAGAGGGTTTGACAGAGTATAAGCACAGTTTTTTCTTTTTATTTCCAATCCAATTTTTTTAAAACAGCATACCATATACTGTAAATATGAAGATACCTTCTACAGAAAACTATATTTTCTTTTACAGAACCAGCTAAATAATTTATCTATTTTAAGCAAGTATTCCTCAAAAATTAACAATTTAAAAGAAACACAGCAGATCCACAAATAAAAGAAAAGAATACCAAAATTATTTCATTTCTACAGATACCCATATCAAAACCTTGACAGGTAATTTTCATACGAAACTTTACAAAAACTTTCCTTTTTGTTTTGAAAGAAATTTTCATCTGTATAAATAAATTTTAACAAATTCTTGAGAAAGATTCAGAAAACTCAAAAACATATCTTTTTCTCTAACTTTTTAAAGAAAACAAACAAACTAAACAAGAAAAGTACCTGTAGTAAGAAAGCTGCCTGTAGGGTGTAACCTCTTGCCTGTAACGTACAATTCCCAAGATCTTCTTCAAAAGAAATCTTCAAATCCAAGAAAGCTTAACCAACCACCAAGATCCTCCAAGGGATCTTCCACAAATATACAACCAGAGAGAACAATTTCTAAGAAATAAGGATTTTTACACAGAGAATTTTTTTTTGTAAAGGCTCTGATAATTTCCCCATGAGAAAAATTGAATAGCCTCTGTAATTTCCAAATCCTCAGATAATATCCATCAACAACCTCAACAATAATCAATTAAAGCACTGGCACACTTGTCGAGAAGTGGTTATGAAAATATCTTCTCCACTTCACGGCAATTTTTCCCTTCAATATTTGCATGCAATTTATTTATTTAATTTAAATTTTACAACCATTATTCAAATCTCATGCATTTTAAATTTTAATTTACCATTTTCCACAATTTATTTAATTTTCAAATATAACTATTTACTCACTTAATATTTTAATTTAATTGAATTAATTTATTTAAGGTAAATAGTTTAATCTTTTTAAGATCAGCTATTTAACTAATACAGCTAATTAATGAATTAAATTATCAAACCAGAGTAAATTTCTACCACATTTAAAACACGATTAATTGAATAACCAATAATTTTAAAACACCAATAACTATCAATAAAATGAACCAAATTTTCAAATGGTTATCCCAAGCGAAATAACAATGCAACCCATGACTCAAACTAAAAGCAGACAATGGCTAAGTTGGGTTTTATAGATTAGACTAGGGTAAAGCCAAACTACTATCTAGATCAAGCGTTTCGGATTGAGTCTTGACCGCCTTCCAGGGCACGAAATTGCCGAGGTGGAGTCGGAATTGATAAATACAACCAATTCACTGGCTTAAGCAATAACATGCATACAAATATATATATCTCAAGCATTTAAACGGACGCAGAGTGTAAGAGAATCCACCGAATATCGCGAGGGCGCACCATGGCTGAGTGATCGTTCCGTTCTCCACTTTCAATACCTTCCGAGCAAAGTATTGAAATCGCGTAAGCATTGGTCATCATAAACATACCGTCAATGCAATAGCGAAAGTAAACATCTATGCTATATCAAAACTGCTCGAGAAAATAATAAATCGCACCATTACAAAGTATCATCATGTCGCAGGAATAATCCGCTATAAAGGCTCAAAACCAGCGATCAAAATATCCAAACAAAGGAATTATCATAGTCACCAGCGATTAGTGAAACATGAAAACAAGCAAGCAGCATAAGCGCGTAAGCGGAGGGTACTACGCACTGATCTGAAAGGAAAATAATTTAATGATGCAAAACCTAAGAAATGCAAAGTGCTGAAAAACACACTATGATATGCAAAAAGATGAAATAGATGCAATAAATGATAAAATAAAGATGCAAGATAGAAACTATGCACCTGGAAACTGATGAAGAGTTGACTAGGGATTACAGAGACCTCTCAAATTCTAGAAATTTTGATTTTAGGCCAACTGGGACACTTACGCTAGGCTAGGCGACTTAGTCCCATATCAGGCAAACTTCCTAGAGAAAGCCGTTTCTACCAAATGTGTATCCAAATCTGCAAAAACTTCCAAAAAACAAGTTCAGTATGACTAAGTCGCCACTACTAGCAACCTAGTCCACTTCTAAATTTCTAAAATTTTTAAAGTGGAAACATAAGCCCTTGGTTTGCACTTCAGTTCCCTATAGGTGTCTACTTTTGAAACTCTAATTTTTGGGCTTGAAAGTGACTTTTTGTTGATATTTTAGCTTGGTCAACAAGGAGATGTCTTCAACAAGTCTTCAATCTTATCTTCAATGATCTTCAAACCCTCAAAGTGTCGAAATCTACAAACACACAATGAAAGAGAAAAAAATGGTGAATGTTAGGGAATGGGGGTTTGCCTTGGTCAAACCCCTTTCTAGGTAATTAAACCAAAATGAAGAAAGAATGTGATGAAACATGAAATAATGGATTTAGTACCTTTCCATGACGTTTGATCTTGAATTTTTGCAGCAAAACATGAAGAATCTACCCTTGAATGTCCTTAGAAGCTATGTTGATGACTTGCAATGATAAAACCCTAGCTTACTTGACTTGAGAACATGATGAATGATGGATGAATGATGAGAAGATGTGAATTAGGTCAAATAAGATTTAAAACCCTATATTTATACACAATTATGTTGTAATTTCCAAAAATATCTCATCACAGGCCGACCTTAGATCTTAAGGAATAAAAACCTAAAAGAAATATAAATTTATTTTCACTTTTGAGCCAAATGGGACTAAGTTGCCACCAATGGTGACAATCCACTTGGGAATTTTAAGTGGATTTTGGGAATTGTGATGATTTAAATAATGCTTATTAGGTTCTTCTTCAACAAGACACTTAATTAAGGCTTGTAAGTGCATAAAGGCACCATTTAAAGCATAAGAAAGGTATAAATATTGATGACAAGCCTAGGAAAGTGTGAAAGTTTGTTGCAACTCTTTATAACACTTTGAAATAAGTCTTGGTAAGGTTATTTAGGTGAATTATGATATTATGGTCCTAGCAAAGTGTGAAGATGTGTTACAACACCTTACAACACCTTTACAAGACATCAATAAATGCATTTTATTCAATTTGCAAGGGCCCAATACCTAATGTTGATGTGTAAAACACCTCACAATACTAAATCAAGGCCTCATTAAGTCCAAATTGTCATAAATTATTCTGAAATCAAGCAAGCAAAAAGGGATACTTTTTCCATGTCCACACATCGATGTTAGTATTAAAAAAAATACATATTGAATCATCAGGTGAATACTTTTTAGGTGGTTGTCTATGCCTTGCACACCTATGAAAAAGCTAAGTTGGAGGTTCTTCCTCCTCTTCTAAAGGTTCAGAGCTAGATGATCTCTCCTTAACTTCTTGTCTATCCATGGGCCTTGATTCAACTTTATCACGTGTACAAGGAGATTGAATCACATCTTCCTATTTACTTTGTTCTAGCTGTAATGTAACAAAAAAAAGGCTTAAATTCTTTAAAAATAACACTTCTACTATGTATTACCTTTTGTGCGATAAGATCCCAAAGCTTGTTTCCTTTCACACCATAATTGTATCCAATGAAGATACATTTCACAAACTTATTCTCCAACTTTGTTCACTTCTCCTTTGGAACATGTGCATATGCCTCGCAACCAAAAACTCTAAGATGTCTTAATGAATGATTGTAACTCGACCATGCCTCGATAGGTGTCTTATCAACAAGAGATGATGTATGGGACCTATTAATCAAGTAACAAGAAGTGCAACAACTTTAGCCCAAAACATTTGTTCTAGACTAGCACCACTCAACATACTCCTAACCTTCGACATCAATGTCCTGTTCATTCTTTCTACAATCACATTCTATTGTGGAGAGTATGGAGTTGTCTTCTATTTATGAATACAAAAATATTTATAGAATCTATCAAAATAATTAGATATAAATTCATTGCCATTATAAATCCTCAAACATTTTATTTTCTTTCCAATCTGCAACTCAACCATTGCCTTAAATTCTTTAAATCGATTGAAAACTTCAAATTTATTCTTTAGAAAGTATACCCAAGTCCTACTTTAATCATCCATAAATGAAGCATAATATGTAGATTTACCAATTTAAGGAATATCTACAAGACCACACACATTAGAATGAATAATATCGAATACACAAGATTTATGAGAACTTGAATAAAACTAAACATTGTTATTTTTTCCATAAATGCAATGCTCATAAAAAACAAATTCAAGATTACAATCAGATAAATTTTCAACGAGGTTTTTATTTTTCAAGGTCTTTAGAACCTTTTCTCCAGTGTGGCCAAGTTTCTAGTGCCATAACATAGTTTTCTTTGTAGGTAACTTTGATTCAAAAGAAAGAGAACCCTTGGGTACCCAAAATCCATGAGCATCCATTGAAGGTGAAACCTTCACTTCTTCCACAAAATTTCTTTTCACAGAAGTACTATTGCACTCAACAGTGCATGCATCAAGCGTATACAATGTGCCATATCTGACACCTCTAGCAATCACCATACCACCTCTGACCATCTTGTATCTTGCATAAAAAAATACTACTTGCACACCTGCATCTATTAGTTTAATCACAAATCAAAATTTTCATGCTAAACTAGGGATATACAACACACCATTAATCCTATTTATTCTACCAGCAAGAAACCTAATTTTAACTTTACCACGACCAATAATGTTTAAATAAGAATCATCACCCAAGTACACCTTACCTCCATCAAATTCCTCATATTCAAAAAACTAATCTCTATTAAAGGTCATATGGAAAGATGCACCTAATTCAATTAACCACACATCATTACTTACATGAGTTATCAAAGCTACAATGAATGCATCACCATCTTCCTTCTCGAACTCAGAATCATAATAAAATTTCTTCTTTTTCTTATTCTTTTCTTCTTTGCAATCCTTACGAATATGTCTAGGTTTATTGGAGTTCCAACAAATAACTTTGGAATTTCTAAAAGATTTGAATCTCCCCTTGGACTTGGATTTATCACCCTTCTCATTATTCTTTCCTTTTTCCTTAGGTTTTCAATGAAAATTTATGGCCCCATTGGCACCGATGTATACCTTCCTCCTCATCTCTTCAAAAAGAAAAGAACCCACCACATCTTCAGTCTTCAATATAATAGATGCACTCCCAATAGCCATCACATGAGAATCCCATGAATCAGGCAAAGAACAAAGTCAGATCTAACATTTCTCCTCATCCATTTTGACACCAGCTAATACCAACTAAGCCACCAACATATTAAATGCTTCCAGGTGGTCTGTAGTTCATTCACCCTCTACCATTCTTGAGGAATATGATTTCTTCCTCAATAAAATATTGTTCACTAAAGATTTGGCTTGATACATCTAACCAAGCTTCTTCCATAGTTTCTGTACAGAAGTATCTTCATGTAAATTGAGTAAAATAGAGTCTTTCAAGCACAATTTGATTAGACCCTTATCTTTATAGTCCATAACATCATATTGAGCATTTTGAGTAGGATCTATAGGCCTTAAAACATTTTCATCGAGAACCTCCCATAGATCTTGATCTATCAACATATCCTCTATCTTTAGCTTCCACAACTCAAAATTATTTCCAAAAATTTTATCCACCTCTATTCTCCTTGATTCCATCTAAAAATTCCTACAACAAGATCACAAAGTTTCTTCTACACAAGCTCCCACTCAAAACTAGATTAGTTCAAAAAACACAACAACCCACAACTAAAACCATAGGTGATTAGGATTTGATACCACTTGTAAGGAAGCTAAGGTAGCAGAATAACTTCCTACACTAATCTTGATAGGAGGATAATGCAAAAATTTACACATCTTTAATAGTTACAAAAATTGAAATCGAAATAACCATAAATATCATGCATACCACAACATAGTTATTGACGTGGGGAAAACCCTTCTGAGAGAGAAACCCCACAGTCCAAAGGTCGCCCAATTTATCATTCAGAAATCACAAAGATTACAATATACTTGCAACGCAAGCTTCTCACAGTAGTAGCACCAACCAGAGATCTAGAGGCAACACAAGTACTATTAGACTCTCAGAATACATTGCAATACACAACCATAATACAATTCCCTCATAAAATAGGGTTGTGTTCTAGGGCAAGTCAAGCTAATAAGATATTGACCATTAGATCTAAGACCTAATGATGAACGGTCCAAATTTATAATAATTAAACCCCTGCACAAGCCCTCGTCATGGAAATATCAACAATACTTT